>CAMZMU010000114.1:14279543-14422541 GCA_947311845.1 Poa pratensis
AAGAATGCATATGTCTTTTCCAATACCAACTACTACATGTAGCATTTTCTTTCTTCCAAACAAACACCAATTTATTATTTAAACATAAACTCTCCAAATGATAATATAATGCAGCAAGAGAGTATTTATAAACAAGTGCTAACAGCTCGAAGAGATGCATGAAAAACAGGAGCTAAAAGCACTGCAGTAGCTAGTTAAGAATACTCAACAAATATAAGTGAAGAACATGAGTATTCACATGAAAAAGCGGAGCGTGTCTCTCTCCCACACAAGGATTGCTAGGATCCGAATTTATTCAAACAAAAACAAAATAAAAACACACAGACGCTCCAAGTAAAGCGCATAAGATGTGAAAGAATTAAAATATAGTTTCACTAGAGATGACCTGATAAGTTTGTTGATGAAGAAGGGGATGCCTTGGGCATCCCCAAGCTTAGACGCTTGAGTCTCTCTGAATATGGTTGGGATGAACCACGGGGGCATCCCCAAGCTTAGGCTTTTCACTCTTCTTGATCACATAATATCACCCTTCTCGCTTGATCCTTGAAAACTTCCTTCACACCAAACTCAAGACAGTTCTCATTAGAGGGTTAGTGCATAATCAAAAATTCTCATATTCTGTAATGATACAATCAATCCCAAAGCTTCTGGACATTAGCTACAGCCACCAATGCTTTGTGGAGCAAAGAAATCCACACAAACACAGTAAAAGAGCGAATGCAAAACAAAAGGCAGAATCTGTCAAAAACAGAACAGTCTGGAATGACGAATTTTTTCGAGGCACTTAAGTTGCTCAGATGGATCTGGCCTAAAATAATGAAAGTTGCGTACATATCTCAGGAATATGCGTGATTTTTCTCAGAATTTTTTGAATTTTCTACAGGGAGATAAGCTCAAATCCGTGACAGCTAAAAATCTGTCACTGCGCAGAAATCCAAATCTTGCATCAACTTTCAATATAGAACTTTACTTGGCACAACATTGCGATAAAATAAAGATACAAAGGAGTTGCTACAGAAGTAACAAAATCCTTGACTCAAAGAAAACAAAAATAACAGCAAATAAAAACGATGGGTTGTCTCCCATAAGCGCTTTTCTTTAACGCCTTTCAGCTAGGCGCAGAAAGTGAAAATCAAGTGTTGTCAAGAGAAGAAGCATCAACATCATAACTTGCTCTAACAATAGAGTCAAAAGGTAACTTCATTCTCTTCCTAGGGAAGTGTTCCATACCTTTCTTGAGAGGAAATTGGTACCTTATATTACCTTCTTTCATATCAATGATGGCACCAACAGTTCGAAGAAAAGGTCTTCCCAAAACAATAGGACAAGATGCATTGCATTCAATATCCATAACAATAAAATCAACGGGGACAAGGTTATCTTTTACGTAATAAAAACATCATTAACTCGCCCCAAAGGTTTCTTCATAGCATTATCAGCGAGAAAAACATCCAAATAACAATGTTCCAAAGGTGGCAAATCAAGAATATCATAAAGCTTCTTGGGCAAAACGAAACACTTGCACCAAGATCACACAAGGCATTGCAATAAAAATCATTCACCTTTACCTTAATGATGGGTTCCCAACCATCTTCTAATTTCCTAGGAATAGAAGCTTTAAGTTTCAACTTCTCCTCCCTAGCTTGCAAAAGAGCATTTGTAATATGCTTTGTAAAAGCCAAATTAATAGTGCTAGCATTGGGACTTCTAGCTAATTTTTGCAAGAACATAATAACTTCAGAGATGTTACAATCATCAAAATCAAAATCATTATTGTCAATGGTGGTGGAACCATTGTCTCCAATAGTTTGAAAAATTTCAGCACTTTTATCAGAAAAAGTTTCAGCAGTTTTAGGCAATTTCAAACGCTTGCAGAAGTAGTAGAGACATTTCAACACCAATAACATTACCATCAATAGTAGGAGGTTTACTAGCATGTGAAACATTAGCATTACTAGTGGTGGTGATAGTACAAACTCTAACTATACTATTCTCTTTTTCAAGTTCTTCCTCTTTTTCCCACCTAGCATGCAATTCAGCCAACATCCTAATATTATTATCAATTCGAACTTGGATGGCATTTGCTGTAGCAAATGACTTATATCTTTAACTTCATTAGGCATAACTTTCAGTTTTAGAATTTCAACATCATGAGCAAGACTATCAACTTTAGACAAGATCATCAATTTTTTCAAACTTTTCCTCAACAGTTTTATTGAAAGCTTTTTGTGTGCTAATAAATCTTTAAGCATAGCTTCAAGATCAGAGGACACACTTCTATTGTTGCTGTAGGAATTACCATAAGAATTGCCATAACCATTTGAAGGATAAGGCTTATAATTGTTGCTACCAAAATTATTCCTATAAGCATTGTTGTTGAAGTTGTTGTTTTTAATGAAGTTTACATCAACATGCTCTTCTTGAGCAACCAATGAAGCTAAAGGAATTATTAGGATCAACATGAGATCTACCATTCACAAGCATAGACATAATAGCATCAATCTTATCACTCAAAGAGGAGGTTTCTTCAACAGAATTTACCTTCTTACCTTGAGGAGCTCTTTCGGTGTGCCATTCGGAATAGTTGATCATCATATCATCAAGTAGCTTTGTTGCTGCACCTAAAGTGATGGACATAAAGGTTCCTCCAGAGGCTGAATCCAATAAGTTCCTTGAGGAAAAATTTAATCCTGCATAAAAGGTTTGGATGATCATCCAAGTAGTCAGTCCATGAGTGGGACAATTCTTCACCAAAGATTTCATTCTTTCCCAAGCTTGAGCAACATGTTCATTATCAAGTTGTTTAAAATTCATAATGCTACTTCTCAAGGATATAATCTTAGCAGGAGGATAATATTTCCCTATGAAAGCATCTTTGCATTTTGTCCAAGAATTAATACTATTTCTAGGCAAAGAAAGCAACCATTCTTTAGCTCTTCCTCTCAAGGAGAAAGGAAAAAGTTTCAGTTTTATAATATCCCCATCCATATCCTTATACTTTTGCATTTCACAAAGTTCAACAAAGTTATTAAGATGGGCAGCAGCATCATCAGTACTAACACCAGAAAATTGCTCTTTCATAACAAGATTTAATAGAGCAGGTTTAATTTCATAAAATTCTGCTGTAGAAGCAGGTGGAGCAATAGGAGTGCATATGAAATCATTGTTGTTTGTGCTAGTGAAGTCACACAACTTAGTGTTCTCAGGAGTACTCATTTTGAAAAAAAACACAAATAAATAAACAAGTAACTAATTTTTTTGTGTTTTTGATAAAGAGAGCAAACAAGACTAAATAAAAATAAACTAAGCAAGACAAATAACAAAGTAAAGAGATTGGGTGTGAGAGACTCCCCTTGCAGAAGCAATTCGGTTTTCCCCGGCAACGGCGCCAGAAAACGTGTTGGTGGCTCTAGGTTAATAGTGCCAGAAACAATGCTTGTACGTCACACGTCAGTTGGGAACCCCAAGAGGAAGGTATGATGAGTGCAGCAGTAAGTTTTCCCTCAGTATGAAACCAAGGTTTAATCGACCAGTAGGAAAACGAGGTTTGCTTCGAAGGTGTTGGTGAAGGAGTGTAGTGCGGCGCAACACCAGGGATTCCGGTGCCAACGTGGAACCTGCACAACACAATCAAATTACTTTGCCCCAACTTAACAGTGAGGTTGTCAATCTCACCGGCTTGCTGAAAACAAAGGGTTAAACGTATCGAATGGAAATGATGTTTGTTTGCATAAAACAGTAGAGAACAATGATTGCAGTAGATTGTATTTCAGATGTAAAAGAATGGACCGGGGTCCACAGTTCACTAGTGGTGTCTCTCCAATAAGATAACTAACATGCTGGGTAAACAAATTACAGCTGGGCAATTGACAATTGATAAGTGCATATAACATGCATGTGTGAGCTGTGGTGTCTACTATGAGATTCATTTGGGCATTACGACAAAGTACATAGACCGCTATCCAGCATGCATCTATGCCTAAATAGTCCACTTTCCGGTTAACATCCGTACCCCTTCCAGTATTAAGTTGCAAGCAACAGACAATTGCATTAAGTAATGTGCGTAATGTAAACAATACATTCATCCTTGAATAAAGCATTGCTGTTTTACCCCTAGTGGCAACAACACATCTACAACCTTAGAACTTGCTGTCACTATCCCAGGTTAAATAGAGGTTGAACCCAACTATCATGCATAAATACCCCCTCTTGGAGTTACAAGTATTCACTTGGCCAAGGCTTCAACAAGTAACGGAGAGCATGCAAGATCACAAATGACATAGACATGATAATATAATATTCAGCTCCACATAGGTATCAATATAAGTCAGATCCCAGCAAACACAACATGTAGCATTACAATAAGATGATCTTGATCATGATAGGCAGCTCACAAGATCTAAACATGATGGCACAAGTGGAGAAGACAACCATCTAGCTACTGCTATGGACCCATAGTCCAAGGATGAACTACTCACGCATCACTCCGGAGGCGGGCATGGCGATGTAGAGCCCTCCGGTGATGATTCCCCTCTCCGGCAGGGTGCCGGGAAGAGCTTCAGAAACCCCCCGAGTTAGGGTTGACGACGCGGCGGCAGCGAATATGTTCTGGATGAAAGGCTCGGTGTTTTAGGGTTTTCACGTCTCGGGGAATAAATAGGCGAAGGGGCGATGTCGGCGGACCCCCGAGGGGCCCAAACCACCGCAGGCGCGGCTGGGCCCACTGCCGCGCCTGGGTGGTTTGGCCACCTCGTGGCTCTCCTTCGTCTCTCCTTCGGACTCCGTGTACGTGCTGGAAAAATAGGGACTGGCCTTTTGTTTCGTGCAATTCCGAGAATATTTCCAGAAGTAACTTTCTGAAACCAAAAACACAGAAAACAGGGAACTGGCACTGTGGCATCTTGTTAATAGGTTAGTCCCAGAAAATGCATAAAAGTGATACGAAGTGTATATAAAACATGTAGCAAATGGTATAATATAAGCATGGAACAGCAGAAATTATGGATACGTTGGAAACGTATCACTTGGATGGGGAGAATCATGCATCTTTCCTTCAACACACGCCCTACAAAGACGATCTCTAGAAAAGAAACATTGTCTTTTAGTCCAAGAATGTGGCCACCCTTGTGGAGACTTTGCAAAGTTCTCATGTTGACATGGGACAAGCGGCGATGCCACAACCACCCCACGTCGGCCTTTCCGAATAGGCATATTGCTTGAGTGTTGGTTGACCCGAAAAGTCCACCACAAACAACTCATTTTCAACATACCCAACGAACATGACCTTTAGGGTCTTGCTCCTCAAGAGTACCACCATATCAATAGTAAAATGGACATCAAAGTTAATCTTATTAAGTGCACGAACGAACATATGATTGTTACCGAGGGACTCAACGAGCATGACATTTACAAGGGTGATATCCATTGCAACTACCACCTTGCCGAGGCCCTTTACCTCCGCTTTTGATTTATCACCATAGGAGACGGATGCTTGATTTATATTTGGTCCCAACTCCATCATAATCTCCTTGCTTCCGGTCATATGACTAGTGCATCCACTATCAACCACCCATTTCGACCCACCGGAAGCATAGTCCTACAAGAAATTATTGCTTGATTTTAGGTACCCATCTTGCAATGGGTCCTCTTTGGTTAGCAACAAGGGTTTAGGAACCCAAATAGCACGAGCAACATATACATCATAAGGACCAACATATTTTGCATAAACATCACCATAATAATCAACATATAAAATGTAGTGAGGGTTAGCATCTCCCGCAAAGTCACTACGAGTAGTGGCATTTCCACTCGCAATGGGAGTCTTGGTTTGTGCGGGCTTGGCCTTGTTGTTGCTCTTCTTCTTCTTTGCCTTGGCTACATAACCAAGACCCTCCTTCCCTTTGTGTTGCTTTTGCTCAACAACATGAGTAACAACCTTTTCTTTACCTTTGGGAATTTAGGTCTTGGCACTAGTGGCCTTGGCAAGCTCAACCTTCAACCTAGCATTTTCCTTATAACATTTGCATGATCACATGAAGGAGTAGACGTGCTAGGTGAGTTAGATTTAGAAAGTTGAGTTTGAAGTTACTCATGAGACTTGACTAGAAGAGAGTGAGTACTTTCCAAGGCTTTGTGAGCCTTGTCAAGTTTCTCCATATCTTCAAGGAGTCTAGCATTAGCAACCACAAACTCGGCTTTTCCTTTTTAATCACTTTATATTTAGCAAAAACATGGTCTCTATCCTTAATGATTTTAGCAATTATTTCATCATTTTTATCATCAAGGGACTCAAGTCTTTCCTCAAGAGTAGTTCTATATTCACTCTCTTCTTCAAGAGAAGCATTCAAGGATGCTATGCTAAGAGAGTCTTCTATCTCAATTTTGCCCTTGACCTCAAGAAGGTCTTCGGAGACACCAAGTTGGCTCATGAGAGCCTCAACATGCTTCTTAGCTTCACCTTGCAAGTTAGCCACAAAAGTATCGAAGGCAACAAGTTCATTCTTAATCACAAGACTAGTGTTATCATCCATTGCATGCATAGTCTTGGGAGTAGAAGATGATACCTCGGTGACGTGAGCCATGAGGCAACGAGCGGTGTTGATGGAGATGTTCTCATTGGGGGATTCGAAGAGAGAAGGAGATGGAGCTGATACGATGGCTAATGCGGCCACCTCACTAGTGGGTTCTTCTTCTTCGGAATCATCGGAGGGATACTCTTCTTGAGTCATCAACACAATCCTTGGTGCTTTCTTGAAGTATGGCTTCTTCTTGACAAAAGGCTTCTTTTGAATCATGTTTGATTGGCCCTTGGGGACGAGCCTTCTACCGTGTTGCTCTCTATTCTCATAAGGACAATCTTTGATGAAGTGATGCTTGTCATGACAATTGTAACAAGTCTTTGTCCTTATGGCAAACTCCTTCCCACTTGGATTGTTCTTTAGATCAACTTGAGCCTTTGCCTTGGCCGGGTCACGCCAAAAGGTTCTTGTGGCAAGAGCCACATGACCATGGTAGGCTTGTTCGAGATCATAGGGAAGAATGTTGCTTGGGCAAGCTTCAACTTCCACACTATCATCTAGGCTCACAACCCTGGCCTTCAAAGCAAGAGAGGCGCCTTGTTTCATCCCCATGGCCCTAGCACGATTGTCTAGCGCATTTTTGGTGGCAACCTTGGAAGCTTGCATCTCTTGCATAACTTCATTAGAGGACATGTCAAGGTAGTTGTGTCTTTCTTGTATGGCCTTCAGGTCAACGGGCTCGAGGGCATGAGAGCATTTCCTTTTGACCCAAGCATCATCTGCATACTTTGCCCCAACATTATAAAAGTCTTGGGCGAGCGTCTTGAGTCTTCCATATATTCTTCATGAGTTTCACTATCAAGCATGTAGAAGCCTTCAGCTTCATTGTTCAAAGCATCAAATCTATTCCTCTTCATGCTTTCATTTCCAAGGAATGCCTCGGCGAGACAATCCCAAGCTTCTTTGGCGGTGGTGAGATGTTGAATGTGATGAATATCCTTTTCATCAACGGCAAGTTCAAGCATGTGTAGAGCGGTGGCATTGAGTTGAGAATCAACCACTCTCTCCTTGTCAAGTTGTTTGGATCCACGGCCTTGATCCCACTTGCATGATCCTCCAAAGCTCGATAGAGGCACTGTTGACATGAGATCTTGAGTGTTGCCAACTAGTAAAAGCTAAAGCATTAAGCTTAGGTGGAGGACCTAAAGGGTTTATGCAAGGATGAGGGATATGTGGGTCGGGAGAGTACAAGAGGGGGACCTCATGGTACCCGGGCTTCCCACCTTCAGGAATGGTGCTAGGTGCGGAGGGTTTCTTAAGATCGGTGTTTTCAACCCCTTTCTTTTTCTCTTTTTCCTCCTCGGTATCACCGTCATTGGAGTTAGCGGAGTCCTCTAGTGGGATGGTCTCCGTAGGAACCTTGCCACTTGTGAGTTTCATGAGCAAGTCACGCATCTAAGCAAATTGGGTATCCATGGACGATTTCAAAGATGTCTCCATCAATTTGAGATCGGCCATGGATGCCGGAGTCGCTTGGTCATCGCAGGATCACCCTGACCGGTCATACTTCTCTTAGGCGGTTAAGCCCAACAAGAGAGCCAAGGCTCTGTTACCAATTGAAAAGATTGTATGACACCTAGAGGGGGGGGGGGTGAATAGGTGCTACTTCAATTTTTAGTACTTTTTCAATTTAGTTTTGATACATAAGGTAAATTTCTCTAGATATGCAACTACGGTGAATTTACCTATATGACAAGCTAGCAACTAAACAAGATACATGAAGTAAAGACGGTAAACAAGGATAGAGGTAACCGAAGTGAAAGCACGCGGAGACGGATGTATTCCGTGTTCCTCTTTTTTAGGGGAGTACGTCTCGTTGGAGAGGTGTGAGCTACCACAAAGGTCACAACTCAACAGCCACAAAGGCTTCACCTTCTTCTCGATGAACGCACCACAAAGGTTTGGTTCACCTTCAACTATCGGAAACCTTCAAGGCGGAGTCTAGAGCCTTTACAACAACGATCTGGGGCACAACCCACAAATGGATTGGGGGCTCCCGAACAGCTACAATCTGTCACAAAGACAATCAAGTAAGTACAACAATGAGCTAGGTTTTCCCAATGGAAATCCTAACAAAGGGTCCTCAAGTGAATGAGGGGGAAATGAAAAACGGCTTGGTGAAGATGTAGATCCGGGTCTTCTCCTTCAATCCACTAAAGATCAATGAGTTTGGGTGGAGGGATAGGGAGTAATCGAAGTTTTGAGCTTGCAACAATGGAGGTCAACTAATTTTGGGCGAGCTGGCTTGAGGTTGAAGAAGGGGAGGGGTATTTATAACCCTCCCAAAAATCTAGCCATTGCAGACTCGGGGGCCGGATATTCCGGCTTAAGTCAGCACCGGAATATCCGACCTGCCGGAATATTCCGGCCCTTTTGAAATCTCCGGCCCCAAATCTCCGGTCCATTCTAGAGAGACGCCAATTTGGGCGCTCTAAAATCCTGAGTCGATTTGGCTTGGCAAAAGTTGAGGGCCGGATATTCCGCCCCAGACTGGGGTCGGAATATCCGGTCTGTCTTTCTGAATCCAGTTGCTGCCTTTCTTTCTCTTCACTTTTTGGTGATGATGCAAAGGTGTTTTAGAGAACCAAAACCTGCAACACTTAACACTAGATTAAAACATCACTAGTGTTGTTAATTAACACAAAAAACACATGGGATAAAGGAATGTCCTTTCACACTACTATAGCAAGATCAGAAAAGGGCGTGTATTTTGTGGAACTCTACGAGTATTGGCTCTGAGTTTGGATCCTTAATGAGTTTTCTGGCCAAACGGAGTGGATCTTGAAGCATGACAAAGATCTTAAGCCTGTGCTAGCACGTCATGGTTCGACCAACGAGTCCATGCAAGCTGGATCTTAGAAGATATTAACTATAACCTATTTTGTGCTTCTCATTCTCCAAAAGACAATAATAAACCACCAACCAGAGAGATACTTGAGTGGAACTCTGACAATGACGATGATGTCGAAAACGAAGGGATAGTTGGACATTGTGACTCAGAAGACAACAAATATCTTAACGGGGACTTTGAGGTAATAGGGTTTCACCCATATAAAGAGATTGTCTTCTTAAGTGCATCGACCCAAGGATTGGCGTATCATTTGAACGACTCGAAGGTTGAAGTTTTAGGAAATATATACCCAAAGGAATATTACCGTTTCAAAGAGTTACCGAATGAACCGGAGGGGATCACATCTTTTCCATACACCCCATGTTGGATTGAAGAGTTCTAGTTAGTAGTTTGTCTCACGTATAAACCTATGTGTGTTTGTTGTCATCTATTTTAGCGATCATATGAGACTGCTTGCACAAGATGTTTGCGTCATCTCTAGTTGTATTTATAAGCACGAGTTAATTAATTAATTAATTTCTTCTCGGAAATGGTATTACAATATTTTATTTTTATTTTTCGGTTGTGATACTGTTAAGTTACATGTCACGATTGCATGTTTCATCGGAATTTTTCTTCTTTTGAATCGTATACATATATTCTGTGGAAATATGTATCATGTGCTTGACCCACTGTAGGCCAGGCATGTTTATTCATACGCCTGTGCAGGATTTTTTTTTGAAACGGGGCAAAAGCTTTGCCCATCGATTTATTAAGAAGAAGGTGCCCGGTTTATTAGTGGAAGAAACCAGGCGAAAACCATTCAACAAACACCAACAACACGAGAGGAGCCAACACAATCACAAAGGACAACACCTAAAGCAAACCACACCCAAAGCGACAACCTCTCTCTACCTAAACAACCGCAAACTGACGACCACCCTAGGATCACGCAGCCGCTGAATCTTTCCTTGCTATTCTCTTCTTGCTTCTTTTGCCCCTGATGGTAGTAACCGTACTGAGAGATTTCCCCACCTTCCTGATTACTTCCCCCGAAGCCTTCCCTGTCAAGACGCAAGCAATGTCCTTGCCATAACCAGGACTAGCCGCCTCTAAACAGGAGAGTAAGCCACGAACCTCTTTAGCAAAAAGGGTGTCGGAGCTAGGAGCCAACACTCCTCCACTGCCCACAGAGTGCATTGAGGCCACCGCCGAAGCCTCGGACAAGGCCAACTCCATCGGAAGCACCACCGATGAATCCTCACTCAACTCATGAAGCTCCAAGTACGAAGGTGGTGATGGCCCCATGTCCACCACCGAAGACTCCAATGAGCGTAGCTCCATCGGAAGCACCAAAGGTGATTCCCCACAAGGTTCTTGCAGTGCAGACAAAATCTGCACAACTGGAGCCACAACCTCGGCGATGACAGCACTCCCAACAGCACGAGGAGAAAAAATCTCCAAAGACACACTCAACCCCCGCATCAATGGAACCAATCTGGAGCTCAGGTGCAAAGGCACAACTGACGCTGACGAGGTTATACTCTGCGGGTACCCCAGCTTAAGGGTACCTGGTGCACGTAATGATTAAAGAAGCCCAAAGATTAATCGAAGCCCACGAAGGAAGGCCTGAGACGAAGGGTGTTTTCTAAGTTAGGTCAAGTTATAGTCGGTTAAGACTTTCCATACATGTAACCTTGGTCGGTTATGTTTCCCGAGACCCAGCCTCCTATATAAAGGCTGGGAGGGTGATCGATCAGGCAAGGAATCCATAGCCACCAAAACCTCGACGAGATCAGCGCTCGTCGAACCCTTGTAACCTCATATTCATACCATAAACACAGACAAGCAGGAAGTAGGGGTTTTACCTCACTCGAGGGCCCTGAACCTGGGTAAATCCAGCTTGTCAGCCGTCGATTCCACCGATACTACGCGTTCTCTACCACACAATCAACCCTAGGTATAGCAACCATGGGAATTGCCGAGGGCACACCTCGACAATTGGCGCCGTCTGTGGGAAAGGTAGTATTGGGCTCACGGTTTCGCCGGTTTCATCATCAAGCGGCCACCCGCCGATCGCATCTGCACAAGGTAACTCGCCTACTACATCATCAAAAAGCAAATCACCGACCACCGTTGCAAACGGCAACTCGCCGGCAAGATCTACCAGCATCAATTCAAAAAGCGATCACTCGCCAAAATCTCCAAGGAGGCTCATGCCGCACTCGATGGAAGCTCAACAAGCCTTTGCCGGACTCGAATCAGGTTTGGATATTACAGTTGGAAAATTTAACTTCTTTGTCGATAAAGATGGTGTGCAGGACCTGTTAGACCCACTCGACATGGAGACACTCGACACGGAGACAATCGACAACGCTTCGACTGCAACACCATCCATCTTGGGCGCGACATCGTCACAGATCGTCCCGATCCAATCGCCAAGCGACTCTGCAACATCCATGACCTCGCAAGAGTTCCGTGACGAGGTGGCAAAAAGATTTGGAAGAAGCGAGATCGAATCTGCGTACCGCCCAAACAACTCAATCGAGTCACTCGACAACGTCGTCGACTGCAACGACGTCGCGGGGAACAAGGAGAACATAGATGACAACATATACCTCGCCGATCTCAACGGCCCAGAAATCCGTGCCAGCCACGAGATATTCACCTGCGACGCAGATAGCCTGGACAAAGCACTCGAAGATCAACTCGATTGCGGCAGAAACCCCAGCAAGCAAAGCAACTCCAACATGAGCCTGGATGACGACGCCGAATCCATAATGCGCATTAGCAACACATGGGCAGAAGATCGGGTGGTACCGTATCAGGTATACACCGCGAGTACAGCAGAAACGTCAGCAGCTGCAACATGCCGTCGACCTACAGAATACCCTTGCACAGTCACCATGCCTGACGGAACAACCACGCTGACCATCACCGCAGAGATGGCGGAAAAAGTGAGCAAAGTAATCGAAAGCTGCACAATGCTACCAGCAAACGCAACTCCGGAAGAGGTATTGACCTTACAATACTTCCAGTGGCAAGAATCGATACGGTTGAAGAACTACCGAGCAGTACTCGAAGAACGCAAAAAGCAAGCCAGCATATCGAGTGCTCGGCGAAGAGCATTGTCTACGAGTTCAACGGCAGAAACGACCCCGCGAATAGGTCACGATTCATAAACCTCGGAGACGCAGATCGTGCAGCGGTCACTCGAACCTAAACCCAGCCTTTATGGCAGTCGACGCGGAAGGAGTCCCCATACCTACTGAGCCAGCCGGGGCGCTGATGACGCTAGGCACCTATCTCAGAACAATCGAACCTCCTGCAGGAGACCCAAAGAGGGATCAGCACCTCCAACTGTACAAACAACTGGCAATAGCAGCACAAGCCATACAGCATCCACAAGCAACTCCAAGGAGAGATACAGATCGGGACCGTCGCAGTCGAAGTCCTCGGGGAAGGAGCAGTCGAAAAAGCTCACGCCGTCATCGTTCCAGCAGGAGCCACTCGAGGAGGTCATACAGCAACAGCTCAGACTCGGAAGCAGAAATCGGGCCATGTGGAGCGCTATGCTTCACTCGACGGATCCGGGAGGCTCGTATGCCCAAGAAGTTTTCGCTAGCTACCACGCCAAAGTTCAACTGCAAACAAGAGCCATCAGGCTGGCTAGAAGATTACAGGCTGGCAGTCGGATGTCAGCGCGGCACCACAACTACAGCTATGCAGTACATACAACTCATGATGGAAGGAACAGCTCGCGATTGGCTCAAATCGCTACCCGAATCATACTACGATTCGTGGGAGCACTTCAAAGGTGATTTCATCAAATACTTCGAGCCTCTATGTGAGCGCCCCAAAACTTTCGAGGAGCTCCGGACCTGCAAGCAAAAGTCAGATGAATCTCTGAGATCGTACATACGGCGGTGGACCACCATCCGTAACTCAGTAGGCAACGTATCAGAAGATAGGGCAATCGACGCCTTCAAAAACGGACTCTGGAGAGAAGACTTCAAAGAAACACTTGGTCGAGAAGATCCAAAGACAATGGCGGCACTCATGGTACTCGCAACAAAGTGGGCAGATGGAGAAGACTCCGTACGAGGCACTCGACCCGTAGCATCACATGAAAATCACGAGGGTGGCAGTCGAGACCGCAGAGATAGCTACAGAGATGATCGAAGGCGCAAACGCAAGAATCGTTATCACGACGATGACCATCCAAACTTCATCGCAGCAGGCTTTGTCCAGTCAAGGGACAGCCGCGACCAAACTGACAGACGACCCGACGATCATCGTGATAATCGAGATCATCATACGGACGACCGCCGAGGTAATCGAGACCATCGTACAGACGATCGACGTGACAGTCGAGACCACAGACGCGACGACCGCGATAGCTACAGAAGGCCAGAGTGGCGCAGGCGAGCAGACAAAGATCCTGAGCGCTCAATCGAAGAAAGATGGACGATTATTGCAGATTCCATCTTTACAAAGGGGACGATGGTAAGCTTCGCTCTAACCACTCGCTGAGAAATTGCAGGGAATTCGATCAACTTGCGATTGAACATATACTGCGACTGCAAAGAGATGGACGTGCACCTCCTCAACTAGTGCAGATTCCATCGACTACATCACAAGCACAGCCTGTTCAGGCATATCCAGCACCGCAACAAGTACAACAAGCACAGGTATATTCCATACCACCGCAAACACAGCCTACTCAGGTGTATACTGCACCAACACCAGCGCAACCGACGCCAGTGTACATGGTGCCAGCACAACCCGTTACGGGAACACAAATGGCAGCAGCCGTGCACCAGATGCAGCAAGGAGATGAACAAAAATATCCCGTAACTCGCGGGCAGATGAACATGATCCAGCGAGGACGTCCCTCCAATAGAGAGCAAAAATTACACACTCGACACGTCAATATGGCGGTCATGGCACCCCCAGCTATCACAATTTTTTGAAAGGATCAGAAACTCCGATTGTCTTCAATCGAGAGGACCACCCACCCGCAGTATATCGACCAGGGCATGCAGCCTTGGTACTCGACGCCCAAATCGGAGGCTACGCCATGACCAAGGTCTTCATGGACGGAGGTAGCGGCCTCAACATAATCTTTGCAGATACGCTACGTAGAATGAACAAATCAGTCGAAAATCTGCCAAAGTCCGCAAGTACCTTCCACGGTATCGTCCCAGGCAAAGCAGTGCTCCCAGAAGGCACCATACAACTCGATGTTACGTTTGGAGATCCTACTCACTTCAGAACCGAGTCGATTGAGTTCGAAGTGGTCGATTGGAAGTCACAATACCATGCAATACTTGGGCGCCCCACTTTCGCTCGATTCATGGCCGTCCCACACTACGCCTACCTCAAGCTCAAAATGCCAGGACCAAAAGGAGTCATCACGATCAACGGGAACTTTCAAAGGTCAGATTCATGTGACCGTGACTTCAGCAAAATCTCAGAGATGTACGGGATGGAGCA
Source organism: Poa pratensis (assembly GCA_947311845.1). Classification (NCBI taxonomy): domain Eukaryota; kingdom Viridiplantae; phylum Streptophyta; class Magnoliopsida; order Poales; family Poaceae; genus Poa; species Poa pratensis. The sequence goes on from CAMZMU010000114.1 coordinate 14,294,448, forward strand.
ATCACTCGCCGAGCTTGAGGTCTCCAATGACCGTACACCTCTACCAGAAAGCAAGAAAATGGCAATCGACAGAGGGCTCAAGGTCATCAACGACGCGATGAAGCACAAGGGGCACCCGACTGAACCTTCAGAAACGGTCAACATGTCGTCAAGTCACACTAGTACATAGAGGGGCGCATCTGCGTCAGTTCTATGCATAGATATGTAATAAGCGCATAATGTCGGAAGAACCAGCAGGTTTCAGACGCACTCTTTTCCCTTACCAGGGTACCTAAGGGGACTGGAAGGTTTTTAATGAGGCGGCTTGCTGGTCGAACACATATCTATTATATTATTAAAACAACAAACAAATAACGGTGGAGATTTATCACCCTAAAGCTTAGATGTATAAACGGTGGAGATTTACCACGTATAGAAAGGTAAGAACGGATAGCCAAACCGCACATGCAATCGTGAAACAAAAGGATTCCAATAAAATAAAGAATTTTTAGAAAGTACACGGATAGAGTCCGGCGTCAAAGCAATGTGAATTCAAAAGGAACATCGATCCACACCTCAATGCGAACTCTGTAATTGGTCCATTATTGATATAAGCACATATACGTTAGCACAGACCTCAAAAGAAATACACGCTCGCACGCTTGGACACCCAGCGAATCGGAATAAAAACAAGATCTCGGCGAATCGAAGCCATGACAGGGAGGCGCTCCACAACGGATCGAAGGCTCGCCAACAATTTTTTCTTCCATCGGCAAATCGATGGCACGAGCAGGTGCAATATTGCTGCAGTCGCTTGCATCGGCAAGTCGACGGCACGCCAGGGCAGCCAGACGCCGGCAGATGAAAGAAGATTGAGGCGGCATAATGTTTTGACAATAATGACCTGGTCGCGCAGCACGGCGAAACAATTGGAAAAGTCGACGGCACTCCAGGGCAGCCGGACGCCAGCAGATCAATGACAATTGAGGCGACGTAATGTTTTGGCAATAGTGATCTGGTCGCGTAGCACGGCGAAACAATTGGAAAACAAGACTAGGAAGGGAAAAAGCTTCGGGCAGGCGAGAGACGGAGCACGTCATGGCGGCCGGCCGTGGTCAGCGACCAAAGAACGATCGTTGGCATACCTTAATTCATGCGCTTCTGCATGCAAACGAAGAGCTAAAGCAAGACTTACGTGGCGCAGCTGGCGTCAAGTCGATCTGGAGATCCCAGCGTCCATTGCCAGGGCCCGTGCAAGGTCTCCAACTAGCTCCATACAGCATACATACAGTATGCAGCCGATTTGTTGCAGGCATAATCACGTGCATAGGACAAACATCAAGCTTTGGAGTAAAATTGATTATTTGCATCCAATCAAAAAACACACGGGGTAAGGATCGTCAAACTTTGGACCAACTCTAGGGCAGCCTGCAGTCTCGCCGGGACGAATATGGTGTGCTGGTCATGGAAGGCCCGGACGGTCGGCAAACTGAAGAGGCCAGACACGCTAGCCATCCAGATGTTTGATCGAACAAACGATCGGCAAACTGAAGACACAGTATGCGGAAGCCATGGTGACCATCCTGATGTTTAAATAGCAGATTGGATAATTGAATCAGTGGATCACTGGAGGTACGATACAAGGAGCCATGATTCTCGACATCGTTGAAAGGCCATGGACGCCCCCCTTTAATGCCTAGCATAAAACCTCCGATGAGCTCGAGATAGGGCCTGCAATCTTGGACGACAAATTCAACGACGGTGATCTCATGCCAGCGATCTTGACAAACAGATAAAGAACCGAGTCTACAACAAGTCAAGGTGAGGACGGACAGCGAACATGGCTGCATGAAAGGACCTGACATGTTTTGCATCAGATGACCAATTGACCATGGGATCTAATTTTCTTTGATCGTCTGCGCCAGACTCAACTTTAGGATCCATAATATTGCAGTTTGTTTCAACTGTCCGTCCCAACTTATCATGTCGACCAATTCAAATGATTTCTCTCCTCTCCTTAAGAGTAACACACTAACACGAGGTGCATGCATTGTGCATCCAGATGGTGATTTTATGAAATTGTAAGAAGTACATGAAAGACTTCAGCCTGTCCACAAGTCGTGTCGTGTGGAGGATAAGGGAGAACCAGTTTAAATATAACAATTCAAGGGAGTTATAATATTTTCTTACTTTATCAGTCTAAATATTATTATCAGAAGCGTTCAAACTAAAAATCGGATTTACATATGAAAGTATACCTAATACGCTAGAGTCTAGACGGTAAGACACAACTTCAAATATAATAAGGGGCCCAATAAGAAGGTTCAATTGTATGATACTAGCTGAGAAAGAAATTCATAAAATGCAGGTATTTTGACAAAAACACAACAGGAGTATAAATAATAATGAAACATGCGGAGTAATAAAACAAAAGGGTTAGTTTTAATCCTCAGTGGACAATTTAGAAGCGAACGAAATTAAGAATTATTACAAAGCTTTACTTCGCCCTTCCCAAACAAACGGCACACACATGTGTTTCAAAAATAATGGCCAAACATTTGATAATTAAGTGTAGGTTATGTGCCCCAAAACTTATACCGTTCGAAACTTATTATGATTATGAATCTAACTACATCAATTTTGTATTGGACCAATTTTTTTGTCAAAGTCGATCTTTTTGTTGCAAAAACGTGCACGGCTTCTTTTAAGGATGGAGGTAGTATAGTTTTGCATGGCAAGAACCCCATAATAACTACTGTGTACTGTAGACAAGTAGAAATATCCTTACGAACGAGGTAAAAATTTAGACTTAATATTTTCTAATGGTATAATTTTTGTATTATAAAATTTAGATTATATTAGTTAAATTCACGACCTAGGGGTACGTAGAGGACTTATAAATCGGGACGGAGGGAATAGTACATATGACCAAAAGATTTTTCACGAGGTCCACTACAGTAACCTTAGAAGCCACATCCTGGCTAAAATCAATTTCTATATGATATAACATTTAAAATACATGATGAATTAAATAAAATTACCTTTTTTATGTGCGTGGAAATTGGTGGCCGAGAAACACAGTCAAATAATTTTTTGCATGGTATATCTTTGCAATATTTTTTCAATGTTATTAAACATGCACATGACGATTTCCAATATCTTAATGCTAAATCAAAACATAAAAAATAATAAATCTAGCCGCGCAAATGCGCGGGCCACCCAGCTAGTTTCGAATAAAAATACATGTTCCTCCATATTCCTCATATATGCCTTTTATTGTTTACCCCACTCAAACACTCGGGGGCTCGAGCATAAAACCCAAGCCCTACTCGATAAACTCGGGGGCTGGGTCAAGCATAAAAACTAAAAAACCCACTCGATATACTCGGGGGCTGGGTCAAGCATAAAAACTCAAAAACCCCACTCGATATACTCGGGGCTGGGTCAAGCATAAAAACTAAAAAACCCCACTCGATATACTCGAGGGCTGGGTTAAAAAGAAAAAACTCAAAAATCCCACTCGATAGACTCGGGGCTGTCACAAATATACGCATATAAATATTTCGCCACAAATACAAGAGTACATATTTACATTCGGAGAACGCCCCGATTATTCAAAAAGTTTACAAGTTAAGAATCTGGCTCATCCTTTATATCCAGTACAGGACCAAAAAGCTGCTCCTTGCAGCAATCGATGAGTTCCTCAGCAGCAGAGCGTGTCTCGATCAAATGTGATTGGGATACAAGTGTGCCAATTGCAGGAGGTCGAATCGCAAAATTTGGCTTACGGATGCGGATGTAAGCCATAGTGGCGTTGGACCCAAGAATAGCAAGCTGCATCAAAGACTCTTTGACTGAGTCCGTCACTCGAAAGATATCAATCAAAGGAAACAACCCTTGAGGTTGAGGCCCTGACGGGAAGAGCGCGCAATTTAGGCGAGTGAAGATACGCCTGCACATTTCGAGCACTTGGGCGTTTCGCCATACTCGATCCTTCAAAGTAGCAAGTGTGCGAGCGTGCACCTTGTCCAAATAAAAATGCTGCCTGCCAGTAGTTGGTACATCAACAGCATTATCGAGGAGTCGATTGACCCTCCTACCTTCCTGCTGGGCATCAGGCACAAAACCTGCAAAAGGCCAAAGTTATTGGTCCAAAGCATAATGCAAACAAATGAAAACTTTTAAGCAAAAATGGTGTCATAAACTCACACTCGAGTTGCCTGTTTATGTTGTCCATCTCGCCAAGAACATATTCCTCGCGTTGGGTAGCAAAACTTGGCTTGGAACGCAGCAGCTCCAACTCAGATCGAGTGTTTTTGAGTTCTTGCTCTAGTTCACTCACTCGATTCTTCGCAAGAGCGAGTGCCCTCGTGTCATTCCTTGCTCGACCAGATGTTCGAGTTCGAGAAGGAGAAGGTCCACCAGACTCGCATTCTTGTGGCTGGTTCATAAAACGCAACATTCAGAAGCCCAGACACACGAAGTTGCAAAATTCAGGTGATTCAGCAAATTTCATTCAAGCAAAAGCACCCAAAAGTATATACTAGCATAAACATAAGTAGCAAAAGCATACATGCCAGGTTCGAGTAATCAAATTACAGAGTAAAGAGTTCCTAGGCCTGCAAGACGGATTCTGCCCTACTTTTACGCGACTGAGCCCTAACAGCTTCAGCCCGGCGCTCCATAGTCTGGACGCAGATTTCGCTCAGATGCGTAGCTGGCTCGGTTACACCCCTGAATGATAGCGGCCTTCCATCAGGCTTTTTCGGGTAGTCCGATAAAGCACTGTCGAAATCGGCCTCTACACCATTGCCTAACAAAAGCCTGAGGGTGTACTCCGAGCCGCGTACCGTGAGTTCGCGGGCAAAATCCGCCACAATCGATGATCTTTCGCCAAAAGCCGCAGCAAGTCCTTCGGCAGTCGAAGGAGCGGCGGCTGTAGGACACATCCCCGCGTGCAAATTGCTAAGGGTACTGGTCATGGTAGCCAGATCGCCTTTGGTCTTGGACAGCACAGACTCGAGTTCCATTATTGCATCATCGAGTGACAATGAGTCACTCGATGGCTTAGTGGAAGCCGAGGCGCCTTCGGAACCTTCAAAATTCAGAAAGCAGAAGCCATGAGCAAAAGCTACTAAAATAACCAGAGAACTACTACTCACAAAGACAGTGCATTCACCTTTGGCAGCACGGGCTATACTCGACAGACGTGCAGTAAGCTCCTTATCGCGGCGAGTGGTGACGTCCTGAGCATCAGCAAGTGCTTTCTTCGATTCAGATTGCTGGGCAGAGAGCTGGGTCTGCAAGTCCTTCACCTGTTTCTCCAGGTCCCCCACACGCTCCTCAGCAGATTTTTTATCTTCTGAGGAGTTCACAAACATTCCCGATTAATGTCATAACTTCAAAAGAAGGGAACAGTTTTAACAAAAAACGCTTACGCGCAAGCTCAGTCGAAGTTGACCGCAGGGAGTCCCTCTCTTGTTCCACCCGAACAAAGGACTAAACCCAAGGGGTAATGGCGGCATACATAGGCTGAAACAGAGTCTGCATGTTATCATCGCGTGCAGAAGAAACAAAATTTTCGAGTATAAGTAAGGACAGAAGCACTCACGTGATCAGTCCAAGAGGAAGGCTTGGAGGAGGAAGCCACGGCATCCGCGGTTGGGGCAGCTTTCTCCTTGTTCAAATCAGTAGCCATCAGCTCAGTTGCGTCCTTGGCCGCTTCAAGAATAGTGCCTTGTGCTGCTTCTGGAAGATGGATGGCTGCGCCACAATCGACGTATCCGCGACTGGAGGTGGAGATGACGATTTGCCACTGGTATCATAAAGCAAAAATACATCCAATCAAAAAACAAAAACCATAAAGACGCGGCCACAAATAAAGGAATAGACCATAAAGCAAACCTTGGCTCATCTTCTTCATCGGAATCAGGTTCGTCACCAAGGGAGAACACACCTAGTCGAGAGGTGTTACTCGAAGTTGCAGGAGGACGAGAAGCCAGAGGGGAGACAGTCAGAGGATGGCTTTTAGAAGGAGAAGGGATACCCGAATTACCGGTATCCCCTTGCTCATCCTATGTACTCGAAGACTCCGGAAGAACCAAACGCTGGCGTTTAGGCTTGCGAGGACCCTGCTCAGCATCTGATTCATCTGAAGCATCCGCCACAACCTGTTCCACCTCTTCCCCTGTTTCTTCTCGGGATTATCCTGAGGGGTCGAGTGGGCAGAAGCAGGGTCAGCAATGGGCAGCTTGGTTTCCTCCTGTACTGCCGTCTCCAAAGTAGGCCCGGCTTCGGGTAGAGGAGGGAGAGAGGTGGCAGTCGAGTGACCCTATGTAACAAGCACAATGCATAATCATAAGAACGAAAGCAGAAAGGATGCAAAGGCATATGGTGAGGCATAAAAACGGAAAAAAGAATCACTCACTGCGGGTAAGGCCTTCTCTGGCCCGTAGGGGACGTGCAGGAAGTTGAAGTCGATTTTTGCGGAAGCTTTGATGCTCGTGATCTTCTTCACCTGAGCACTGAGCTCCTTCGGCGTCAACTCGGTGGCACTCATCCTGATGCTGTCGAATGGACCCTCATACTGCCACATCGGGTGGGCACGAAGGCGCATGGGCCACACTCGCATCTTCAAATAAGTGCTGATCAACTGAATACCAGAAATAGTCTTCAGCAACTTGCCAATTTCATTCAGCAAAGGGGTAGCTTCTTTGGCTTCAGCAGGAGAGATAGGGTGATCCCAGGCCACCGTTTTCTTCGGAGAATTCTCAATCGAAAAAGCCGGGAGCACCACCTGGTCGACTGGCACATAGAACCATTTTGTCCGCCAGCCTTGGGCAGAATCGACTGTCTTCAAGCTAAAATAATGCGAATCGCTTCGCACTTGGACTTGAAATCCACCCACCGGGCAAGGGCGTTTACCCCGGCAATTGTGGCGCACCTTGAAGATATGCTTCCACAACGCCCAGCTGGGGGACACCCCCAAGAAACACTCGCATAGCACCATGAAACAGGCGATATGGATAATACTGTTGGGAGTAAGATCCGTCGCGGGGGTCAGGACGTACCTCCAGACCTGGAGCACGTGCGGCCAGCTGGTCAGCTGGCGGTAGCCAACCCTTCTGACGGTACTCAGAATGGGTGTCCTCGGTTACACTGGATCTCGTCCAGTCACCGGGGATCTTCAAAAGCGCATCGGCAGGCTCACTCGCCATGGCCGCATCCTTCCCCTTGTCCGCTGGATCGGTGGCGGAGACAGTTGCAGCGGCGCTTGATCTTCTTTGGCGCCATTGCGCTGGGAGAAAAAAGCAAGGAGCTTGGGAGGCAGAGCAATGGTGTGCAGTGCGCAAGGAAGAAGAGGAACAGAGGAAATGAATGGCAAGTAAATCAAAATCTTGCGCAAAAACTGCTACTTACCACACAACGCAAAACTCCATCATAACCGTCCGTCCAAATGTGCATAGTATCTGGCCGTACACGTGGCGAGCGCAGAGAGCAACCGTCACATCCCACGTCGCCCACTACGCACAAAACCCTAGGAGGTTATGATGGCGCGGCGAAAAATACGCCGCGTCTGGTCAAATCAAAGCTGAAACGGCGTCTTCTGCGGTCAAAACTTTGAACATTGGGCCCACACAGACACGTCTTGTCAAAACGGCGAGCGCACGCCTAGGACGTCACGAATGACGTCAGGGGCAGTGACAACGTCCACATTCGAGTGGTGGGTTCGAGACTACAATCGACACAAGGATTCGACTAGCAAAGGTACTCCCATGGGAGCATATCAAGAATTTCTTGCGATTGATCAAAAAGGAGCAAAATTATTGAGATTATCCTCTACTTCAAACGAAATAAAGCATAATCTCGGGGGCTACTCCCATGGGAGCGCTGACGCGCTCCCGTAGATTTCAAAGACAAAATATTTCGATTGACAAAAAGCAGTATAGAAGGATGATTTGAGATTGTCCTCTATTGCAAGACACAAGGTAAGAAAATTCACTCGACTACAGACTCGATTAAAATGCATTAAGTACTTCACAAATCAAAGAATCAAAAATTCCCGGACTATGCCAATCGCAGATGTTTCGGATGCTGCATACGCAAATGCAAAGGTAAGACCCGCCGAGCAATCGAGATGGGCCGAGGGACGCTCCAACAGTGTTTTCCCTTGAAATTTTCCGTGTCAACAGACATGATGAAAATCCTGACGGACGCGTTAGGTATCAAAAGTTAAACTGCAGAACGAATCAGTAAGACCTACAACGGCCTGAGTCGAATCTGTCCAGTATGTTCCAGCTTCGAGTCCGGGGACTCGAACCTGATTGAAGGCTAGTATGGTTTCGCCCAAATGTGCGGTTAACTGAGCTCGATTTTCGAGTAAATCAGGCCTACTATGTCAATATCCCTAGGCAAAAGTTGCAAAAATGTTCCAGCTTTGCGTCCGGGGACTCGAACCTGATTGAAGGCTAGTATGGTTTCGCCCAAATGTGCGGTTAACTGAGCTCGATTTTCGAGTGAATCAGGCCTACTATGTCAATATCCCTAGGCAAAAAATTTCGACTGCGTTCCAGGCTCGAATCCAGGGACTCGAGTCTGACTAAAGACTAGTAAGGTTTTTGCTCAAGTAAGCAGTTAACTGAGCTCGATATTCGAGTGAGTCAGGCCTACTATGTTAGTATCCCTTGGTTCACATACGCATACAATCGAAACAAGTTAAGAGTAGAAGGACTACGTCGGATCAGGAGTATAAAAGCAAGGACTATGACGTGCACGATGAAGGGAGCACATGCTCGATTCTTCGAGTCAAGCAAGTACTCGGGGGCTAATGACGAGGTTATACTCTGCGGGTACCCCAGCTTAAGGGTACCTGGTGCACGTAATGATTAAAGAAGCCCAAAGATTAATCGAAGCCCACGAAGGAAGGCCTGAGACGAAGGGTGTTTTCCAAGTTAGATCAAGTTATAGTCGGTTAAGACTTTCCATACATGTAACCTTGGTCGGTTATGTTTCCCGAGACCCAGCCTCCTATATAAAGGCTGGGAGGGTGATCGATCAGGGCAAGGAATCCATAGCCACCAAAACCTCGACGAGATCAGCCGCTCGTCGAACCCTTGTAACTTTCATATTCATACCATAAACACAGACAAGCAGGAAGTAGGGGTTTTACCTCACTCGAGGGCCCTGAACCTGGGTAAATCCAGCTTGTCAGCCGTCGATTCCACCGATACTACGCGTTCTCTACCACACAATCAACCCTAAGTATAGCAACCATGGGAATTGCCAAGGGCACACCTCGACAGACGCAATCTGAAACTTGACAAGAGCATCGTGGAGATCAGAGTGGAGAAACTCAACTTTTTGAAGGAGCTCCATGCGCAGCAGGGCCAACTGGGACTCCACAGTAGAGACCAAAAATGCACTAGCATTGAAGTCCTTGCAACATCCAGCAGGGCATCTTTGCGGCACTGACACACGCAGCGGTGAGTGGTCCACAACCTCGGCCTGACTCCTGGTCAACGAAGGACAAGGCTAGATGGGCGGAGAACGGCTTCGCTGGCAAGGCGCACGAGTGACCGGAGAGCAAGCGCGAGCGGCCGAAGAGTAATCACGAGCAACCGGAGAGCGAGCACGACAGAACCTCTCCCGATGACCAGTAAGACGACAACATATGCATCTGAAAGGCTCACGGCATACACGGACTTGGTGGCCACGCTCGAGACAATGGAAGCACCTTCCTCGAGCCCAACGCTTGAAAGCGAGGCAACGCTCAAGACGCTCCCTTGACGGTTCTGGGGGAGGGCCACGGCTGGAGTGGCGCCCCTTCTCGGCATCTAGACCTTCCATCTGAAGCGAAGATGATGGCTTGGGATGGGCGCCACGGACTGCGCGGCCATCCCGGCCCACCTGCTTCCAGCCATTCTCGTCTCCTGCAGCGGCAGCAGAAGCTGCAGCAGAAAGGGCGCAACAGGGCTACGCTGGGGCCTTCTCATCATGTCGCACACTGGCAGCCCCGAGAGTTTCAGCAACAGAGAACGACGACACGAGCTGCAGCTGGTCAATGGCATCTCCGGCCATAGCAGGTTGGGCGACAGTCTTCACGGCCGCGGGCATCAACTCCAGGCTGGAGGAGGCACCAGCGAGGGGAGCAGCACCAGGAGACGGGGCAGGTTGGACGGCAGTCTTCATCAGCTGCAGGCTGGAGGAGGCTCCGGCAAGGGGAGCAACGCCGACGTGAGGCGGGTCCGAAACGACAGTCTTCACGGCCATGGGCGTCAACTGCAGGCCGGAGAAGGCGCAGGCGAGGGGAGCAGATGCTGGAACGGCAGTCTCCGCAGCCGCGGGCGAGGGCTTCACCAAAATCCGGCCACAAATCGCAGGGTCGGACTTGCGGGAGGCGAGAACAGCTTCGGCGAGTGCAGTGGCGGTGGACGGCGAATCCATGGAGGCCGCGGGGCCAGCAGGCCCAGCCTCAGTCGGAGCAGCCACCGCCGCGGGAGCGCGTCCCGAAGCCCCAGTCCATGGGGCCCGACGTGGAAGCCGTGAACACGGCGGAAGCTCCGGATGCGGCGGACTTGGCATCGCCCCCCATGGCGGCAGGCGCAGAGATGAGGAAGGGCGAGATGTCGGAGGCGAGCCACTGCTCGACGGAGAAGAGCTGCTGCGTGCAGCCCATGTGCGGCCCCATGGCCGTGACCTCAAGCCTCAAGGCAGCAGCAGAGGCAGCCGTGATGCACGCCGTCACCGTCGGAAGCGACCAAGCTCCTACATGCCAGCCAGATGGACGGGAAGAGGACGTTGAGGGGAGGCCGGATCCGGTCGCGGAGCTCGGAGATGACACCGCTGGAGAGAGATCAGGCCGGCGGCGGCCCAGCCCTGGTCGCCCGTTTACCTAGCGCCATGGTTCCTCTGGAATCTGGTATTCTTAGGTGCAGTTTTGCCTCTGCAGGAATTCAGGCGTACATTACACAACGTTCAAACAAACACAACAGTCAGCCACCAATATAAAAATTTCATAGATTTTGGGATATTGCAGGAAGAACTTGGATTTTCTGTACTTCCAACTAGCAAGCTTCTTCTGATGAAACAGCCCCAGGAGGTTGTCTCCAGCATCATGACCGAAAACATGACTCAAGGGATGCCGTTGCTGGAAGGATTAGGCATTAGCGCGCCAAATGACACAAGAATGTGACCGCCTGATGGGGATATACATGGGCGGATCTACATAGTCCTTAGAGCATCTCTAAAAGTGACCGTAAACCGAGAAACTGAAAACTGTGTTTTCAATTCGCGCAAAACATTCTTTACGGGCTGAAAACGGTCGCGCCAGAACAATATTATGTTTTACCGCCTGTTCTGCCGCGGCCGTTTCCAACCCGTAAATCAAAAATCACAAACATAACATTTTCACCGCAATACCGTCAAACGCATCACAGTTTGGACATAAGTTTACGAATTAACATAGTTTAAACTCCCTAAGACGACAATTAACATAGTTTTGCACCACATGCCCAAAATGTGTCATACATATGCCCACTAAATCACAACGAAATCAATCACTGCCGCCACCACCACCACAACTTGCCGAACCGCCACCACTACCACCACTTGCCATCCCTCGCATCCTTTGCTCCAAGATCTCCTTCCTTGCTCTTTGGTCAAGTCATCCATCTCCTTGCAATTCGGTCCTACAAAAAAAATACCATGTCAATGTGCAACAATATTAAACAATGGAACCAATACCAATCAATGCAAGAACATCTCACCCAATCGGACCAACTCATTGGTACGGCTAAGAGATGCATTCCAAACTTGTTGCAACTTGCAAACATCCACTCCAACGGCTACACTCCGTTTTGATCGCATCCAAACAAACTTGGAGTGATCGGTAGGTGCGTGGGATTGTGGTACCATTGTGAGGCATCAATTGGAAGAACTTGTCTTCCACCCTTTGCCAATACCGATTTCCGGTTTGGTCAACGCGTGAATGGAATCAAGAGTAATGCTCTCCCACGCCTTGATCAAGTTTTCATCTTCGGCAGCGGTGTAGTTCATCGCCCTCGGTCATCTGTTTCCTTGTTATGAATCGAGCACACCACCTCCATCAACCTCCTCCAACTCTTCTTCCTCTTCCTCACCACCACCATCAATGCCACCTTCGGTCTCATTGTAGCCGTAGTGACTGAGTGGGGTTTGATCGATATCCACCGCACCCTCATTCAACATGTTCATATATGAAGCAGTAGGTACTTCATACAAATTGGAGCTACAAATTCAACCGAACCACAATTAACATGAATCCAACCATAATTAACACGAATCCAACCGAACCACAACAAAAACAACTCAAAATTGAAACCAAATAGAAAGGGGATTCATACCTCGCGGCGCCGGCGGTGTTGATGGCTGGACCATGCATTCCGTCGAATACTTGGGAGGCGACGGCAGGCGGAGGAGCCATCGGGGCCAGTCGTAGTCGGTGGCTTCTTCCGTTTGTGCATGGCCGCCCTCTTCTTTGATGCGGTAGCTAGGGCGACGAACGGGTTGGTAGCGGCAGCGATGGCAGCGGCTGCAGCATCACCCATGTTGCCCAGCCGCTTCCGCTACAGACTCAGTTACCTTATCCTACGAGTGAGTCAGTCTCTCAGCGTCCTTTTGACCTAGTTCATTCTGATGTATGGGGTCCTGCTCTCTTCGATTCGAAAGGGGGTCATCGCTACTATGTTCTATTTATTGATGACTTCTCTCGCTACACTTGGCTCTATTTTATGAAATCTCGCAGCGAGGTTCTCTCTATATACAAGCGATTTGCTGCCATGGTACACACTCAGTTTTCCACGCTCATTCGTGTTTTTCGTGCTGACTCGGCTGGTGAGTATATCTCCTAGATGTTGCGTGGTTTTCTTGCCGAGCAGGGCACTCTTGCCCAATTCTCTTGTCCTGGTGCCCACACTCAGAATGGCGTTGCTGAGCGCAAGCATCGCCACTTCCTAGAGACGGCTCGTGCGATGATGATCGCTGCCTCTCTTCCTCACGACTTTTGGGCTGAGTCTGTTTCCGCATCCACCTATCTTATCAACATCCAGCCTTCGGCTGCCTTGCAGGGTGGTATTCCTATGGAGCGTCTCTCTGGTCGTTCTCCTGGCTACTCTGCTCTTCGCATGTTTGGGTGCGTGTGCTATGTTCTCCTTGCTCCACGTGAACGCACCAAATTGACCGCTCAGTCGGTTGAATGTGTCTTCCTTGGCTACAGTGATGAGCACAAGGGCTATCGATGTTGGGATCCTATTAGTCGTCGGCTATGTATTTCCCGTGATGTGACTTTTGATGAGTCGCGTCCATAGTATCTGCATCCTACCGCCTCGACCTCTTCGGTTGACGATATATTCTTCCTTATACTCCCCGACACATCTCCCTCTGTGCCTCATGTTCCTCCTCCACCTACGGCGAGTCCCACTGTTCCTGATAAACCTCCGACACCACCCTCTTCTCCTCCCTCGTCACCTACCTCTCCACCTCCCTCTCCAGTGTACCCTCCCATTTCTCCCTTTCCTCTCCACTACACTCGTCGCCCTCGCGTTGAGGATGATCCCTCTGAATTGCCCTCTACTTCCGGAGCGTCACCTTCCCCGTGTACACCGGTTGATAACCTTCATTCTCGGCCTTCATTACGGTCTCCTGACCGCTATTCTCCTTCCCAGTACGGTATTTCTGCTGTTGCTGAGCCCACTTCCTATTGGGATGACATGGCTCAGTCTGAATGGCAGCTTGCGAGGGCTGAGGAGATTGCTGCCCTTGAGCGCACTGGCACGTGGGATCTGGTTTCCCCTCCTCCTGGAGTTCGTCCCATCACATGCAAGTGGGTCTATAAGATCAAGATTCACTCCGATGGTTCTCTTGAGCGTTACAAAGCTCGTCTTGTGGCTCGTGGCTTTCAGCAGGAGCAGGGACGCGATTATGATGAGACGTTCGCTCCCGTAGCCCACATGACCACTGTCCGCACTCTTCTTGCTGTGGTTTCTGTTCGTCATTGCTCTGTGTCTCAGCTTGATGTCCAGAACGCTTTTCTCAATGGTGAATTGCGTGAGGAGGTTTATATGCAGCGACCACCGGGGTACTCTGTTCCTGACAGTATGTTCTGCCGTCTTTGGCGCTCCCTCTATGGCCTTAAACAAGCCCCTCGCGCCTGGTTTGAGCGTTTCACCTCTGTGGTGACTGCCGCTGGTTTCTCGCCTAGCGACCATGACCCCGCGTTGTTTGTCCACACTTCACCTCGTGGTCGGACGCTCCTCCTCTTATATGTTGATGACATGATCATTACTGGCGACGACTCTGAGTATATTGCCTTTGTTAAGGCCTGCCTCCGTGAGCAGTTCCTGTTGTCTGATCTTGGTCCACTTCGCTATTTTCTCAGGATTGAGGTCTCTTCGACTTCTGATGGCTTATTCATCTCCCAAGAAAAATACATTCAGGATCTTCTTGCTCGTGCCGCTCTTGGGGATAGCGCACTGCTGAGACTCCTATGGAGCTCAATGTTCAGCTTCGTGCTACTGATGGTGATCCCCTCACAAACCCCACATGCTATCGCCATCTTGTTGGGAGCCTTGTCTATCTAGCTGTCACTCGTCCAGATATATCATATCCTGTCCACATTCTGAGTCAGTTCATTTCAGCTTCCAGCTCTGTCCACTATAGTTACCTCCTCCGTGTTCTACGATATCTTCGTGGCACGATCTCTCGCTGCCTTTTCTTTCCTCTCTCCAGCTCCAGGCCCACTATGATGCTACGTGGGCTAGTGATCCTTCTGATCGCCGCTCACTTTCTGCCTATTGTGTTTTCTTGGAAGATCTCTCATTGCCTGGAAGACGAAGAAACAGACGGCAGTTTCCCGCTCCAGTGCAGAGGCTGAGTTGCGAGCGATGGCTATGTTGACGGCTGAGGTGACTTGGTTGCGATGGTTACTAGAGGATTTTGGTGTTTCTGCTGCTGCACCGACTCCTCTATTGTCAGACAGTACATGTGCTATCAGCATTGCGCGTGACCCGGTGAAGCATATGAGCTCACCAAGCATATTGGTGTGGATGCCTCCTTTGTGCGTGCTGCTGTGCAGGACCAGCTTCTTGCTCTTCACTATGTGCCCTCTGAGTTACAGTTGGCATATTTCTTCACGAAGGCACAGACTCGGGCGCAGCATGGGTTCTTTCTCTCCAAACTCAGTGTTGTTGATCCACCATGAGTTTGAGGGGGGGGGGGGGGGTGTTAGATGTGTATAGGTCATTTTCCTGTATATTCCCATTGTATAAGGGATTTACTATACTTTACCACATGTACATGTATTGCCCTTTGGCCTCCTGAGAATACAGTTGCTCATTCTCCAACATAGAGAACCTGATTAGCTCTTTAGCCTCTCTCTAGTTTTCAGTTCTCAGTTTGTGTTAAATTGTTTGCTGCTGGGCCAGCTCTTTCGCTGACCCACCTATCATCCTTTTTTCGTCTCTGAATACTTTGCTTGTACTCTTTCTTCTCATAAGCTAGCATAGTTTTATATTCTAAACAAATTCTGAAGGCACTTTCTTGTGCCCGTTGAAATATAGCTTAAATCCGAAGGCACTTCCTTATTTAAATTGTAATAATGTAGCTGCAACCGGAGGATCTCTGTTTCAATTTTCTGATGTTGCACATATTGCCATTCCAGGTAATGCTGAGATACTAAATCAAAATTGCAGTCTTTTACTTAGTATCTTGTGTGTATGATTCTATTTTTCTGTAACGTTAATCCAATGAAAAAAGTAGACTTGTAAGGTAAAAATTCACTGATGCTTAAACACTTCTATTGGTAAGTATACTCCATCATCTTCAACAACATTGACGAGCCACTTCATGTGGTCATACGGGGATTCTTAGAAGACATTCGACTTTGGGCTAATCGATGTAATTTAGCACCTGTTGCTGCCCGCCTTACTCGCTGGTGTACCACCTTTGAACCACATGAACGCTGCTTCATCCCATCTTCTTCCCCGCTACCTTTTCTTCCTTTTTGTAATCAGCAGGATGTAAAACGTTGGTTATAATAAAGTTGTTCAGGTTGGCCTTTGGCCCGCCGTAGTGCCAGTATGAAAAAGGAGCTCGTGTGGAGAGAAAGCAGAATTTAAGGGGCCTGTTGCAAAAAAGAATGCACTGCTAGAGCTTTTTTTGGACGGCATGCGATGTGTCATGTCCGCAAATGATGGGCATGATTGACAACGGCCCATTCAATAAGTATGGTGACAGCGAATGTTTTTTACTCTATATTTTCTGAATAAGAAAAATCGTTCAATTGTTGTTTCGTCACCGTAATACTGTAAAACCTTAATTGGTGTGACCTAAGGCGCATCGGCAAAATTCGAAAACGTGGTTGAGTTTGCCACTTTGATGTACAATAAAAAAATTACTCTTTTTTACGAACTAAAAAAATACTCTAAGAAACAAGATAAGCTTTTGCATTGATAATTTTTTTCATTGTTTCAGATCACACAAATAAATTTTACAATTTTTTTAATGCAGACCACGACTGTCATGGGCCGTCCTACATGCTTCTTTCGCCATTCCCGGCCCAAACAGCTCTCGCAAATCAAATCCGGAAAACCTCGACCGACCCTGCATTCATCCGCAGATCAAATCGAGAATCACCAAAATCGAAGGTCCTCCCTGATCGCGACGAGGCCATGGCCGGCGACGAGGGCCAGCCGCTGAAGCCTCCCGACGCGACGGCTGCTCGCGGCAACGACGGTCAGGAGGAGGCGCTGGAGGAGCAGGCCGCGCGCCTGCCGGTTGACGTGCTCGCGGACGTCCTCCGCCGGGTGCCGCCGCGCTGGCTAGCCGTGTCCCGCTGCGTCTGCAGGGCCTGGCGCGACGCCGTCGACGGCCGCCGCCTCCTTCGCGCCGACCTTCTCCCGCTCTCGCTCGCCGGCCTCTTCGTCCACTATGACGAGCACAAGTTCCCGGAATTCCTCGCCCGCCCATCCTCCGCCAGGGCCGGCGCCCGAGCGGTCAGCGGCGACCTCAGCTTCCTGCCCTCCGCCAGCCCCCATTGCGGCTACTTCTGGCAGGAGGGCTGCGTTGATTTTGATGACTACAAAATCAAGGATCACTGCAACGGGCTCCTCCTGCTTCACAATAACTGCGTGGTTAACCCTGCCACTCGACGGTGGAATACTCTGCCGAGGTGTCCGGCTAAGCGCGGTGCGGGGAATGTGAAGTACTTCGCTCGTCTGGTATATGATCCGATGCTATCACCTTACTACGAGGTGTTTATGATCCCCAGACTGGGTAGCTATCGTCGTGGAGAGAAGGAAGACCCCTCGATGGAGGAATCAGAATGGCCGCCGTCCACATGCAAGATGTATGTCTTCTCATCTAAGTCCGGTTTCTGGGAGGAGAAGGATTTTGTGAGAGAAGGGGATGCCGCGGGTACAGTTGGCAAGGTGCGAGCGGCGGGTTACACTGAATTCTCCGCCGCCTATTTTCGAGGAGCACTTTACGTGCATTGTGAATATCATTTCCTTATGAGGTATAGCATGTACCATGTTTAATGTTTGATTGGGCTTTTATCTTATTGACTGCTTTAAATATATATATATATTGACGACAACTTGATTTTGCAGGGTATCATTACCTAACAATACATACAGTATAATTAAACCACCGAGGGGTCTTAAATTGGAGGACTATCCATATATTACTGTAGCAAAATCAGAAAAGGGTCTGTACTTTGTGGAACTTGTTGCATCTTGGTTGAAGGTTAAATGTTGGCTTCGAGTTTGGATCCTTGATGAATCATGTGGTCAGACGGAGTGGATACTGAAGCATGACAAAGACCTTAAGCCCATGCTATCACATCCATGGTTTTGTAGACAAGCAAAATGGATCTTAGAAGATATTAACTACAATCTATTCCGTGCTCCTAGTTTTTCAGAAGACAACAAGAAAGGAACAACGGAAGAAATATTTGAATGGAACTCTGACGAGGATGTTCAAGACAAAGACATGGTTGATCAAGCTTACTTAGAAGACAGTAATGCAATGATTGATGATTTTGTGTTACTTGGGCTTCACCCATATAAAGAGATTGTCTTCTTGAGTGCATCAGAACGGACATGTTTGGCATATCATTTGAATGGCTCGAAGATTGAAGAATTAGGAAATATATACCCAAAGGAATATATATATTTCAAACAGGTAATTAATGAACGTGAGTCGATCAAATCTTTTCCGTACACCCCATGTAGGATGGAAGAGTTCCCCTGAAACAATTAGTCTAGAAGTTCGTCTTACATATGGGCCTATGTTATTCGCTATTTATTGTGAGAAGATGTAATAATTATTTTTTTTGCAAAAGATGTTGGGACTATGTTATTTGTCTACTTATTTGAGTTACTTAATAAAGAACTTGCACATGATGATAGAGTCATTTTGTATATGTATTGATAAAGATTGGTTAACTTTTGTACCTGTTTTCTTATCTGTGTGAGTACTGCTAATTTGTAATTGTTATAAGGATATATCAGCTACTTTCTTCTTTTAAATTGTGCACCGTTAGAAATCATATTTTCTTTTCTTGAATAGCTACTGGAATGAATTGTCAGTCCGTTTGGAATGAATTGTCAAAAGTGTCTCCCCTATAGACTAGACCTGCTTTTTTCCCTCTGAATGGTACAAACGTCAAGAAGGCACAACAAGTTCATTCCAATTAAAATGTTCATGTATTTTGGTGTGGAAGTAACAACATGGATTCTCGGTCAATGCTGTACTTCAGGCCTCTGTATCTTTTCCTGTTTTTACTATTAGAATATTCTTACATTGACTATCAAAAGGCGACTCGAATTAACATATTGAACTTGCAGAAAAATAACATTTATCAGCTGCTTCTCATAGTCACTTCCACTTTGGATAGAGTATAATTAGCTATTGCAAATTGCAACTTGCGTATAGTGTCTTTTCCAGACTGTTTGGGTAGCCAGGAAGAGTCAAGCAAATATTTGTGCGTGTTTTCCGTCTTGCCTGGCCTGCTATGTAGTACGCTCATCCCTTGCATGATTTACTTCAGCATAGATATACCATGCTTTGGAAAACACTGTACAAAATTTGGTGTAGTAATATATACATTAACTTAAAGTAAAATTGTAATGTGAAAGTAAAACCACGTTAAATCTAGGAGTCCTACTTCAATCCAAAAAGTTTTTGCCCACCATAGCGGTTAAAGTTGCAGAATATTAATCATCCAAATTCTGAGATGTGAGTACTTCTGATCGATGGAGTAAAATTTGGTATTGTGTTGTTATAATGATTAATTATTGTTGTGGCATGGCTGTACGGATATTGCATTGGTTTGAAATCTTTCTTCAGATGTGTATATAGAAACCAATAATGGTTCTGCCAGTTCCAGGTCACAATCATGCAGGTGCGAAGCAAGATGTGAGAAAAGATGTGTTTGGTTGGCAGTATCCTTTCTTAAGCTAGAACATAATCATCGTCTAAGCAAAATAGCTTTCCAACAACAAAAGGATGCGGAATAAGTAGCATTGGAACCCTGCATCTCCTATGCTTCCAACAGTTCGATCCAAAACTTAGCCTCAAAAAAGAAAATTCCAATCAGAACAGCTCGGCCTAGACATCATCGATTGTATAATGGCTGGCCAAAATCTCGGCCCCTCCGCGCCCGGGTACTGTAGATAGCTACAGTTCGCACTGTAGCAGTCTACAGTGTGCTACAGTCGCGGTGGCCCACACGTCAGCCCCACAGCGCGCTGACGATTTTTGCGACGAAACACACGGGCGGCCGAAAATTACAACTCCTTCACAGAAAAACCGGCTCCAGGGACCTGTTTGCAATTACGTAAAACGTCGGGTTCTTTTTTGTAAAACTGCCACACACAATCCATCTCCCTCTCCCTCTCCCCGCACGGCGCCGTTGCCGCCGTCGCCGCCGGCGCCTCTACCGCCCCTCCGGCCCTCCCCGGACGCATCGGAGGCGACGACGAGGTCCGCCGGCGCGCCCTCCACCTCCTCGCCGCGCGCCGCCTCCTGGGACACCGGCGAGACGCCGGATTTGCCGCCGCCTTGCCGCGGTTACCTCCGCCGTGTACGTGCTCGCCGGCGGCGCCTCCGGCGACCATATGGTCCGGGGCGCCGCTCCCTGGCCTCCCCGCGCCGTCCTCGCGCGGAATCGCGCGGCGCCGCTCCCGTGCGCGCGCTCCCCGCTCGCCGGCGACCTCGGCAGAGCCGGCCATGGCCGCCGCCGGGTGACGTCATCCGTGACGTCACGGTGGGATGGGCTGCGGGCACGGGCCGGCTGCTGGGCTGGCCCGCCTGCTGTGCAGCCCAGCCTGCTGTGCAGCCCGCGCGTCCTTTTTTTTTTCTTTGCTTTATGTTCTGTTTTTTTAAAAATTTTAAACCTTTCCAAATACAACTCCAAATAAATTCAGACTAATTTCTAACAAATTGTAAAAAATCAAACTCTCATTTCAGATACTTTATGCCCTTTCCAAAGCTATTTCAAACCTTAACTTTTTCAAATGATGCGTAAAGACTCATTTGACACCTTCACGCCATCTTACAAAATATGAATTTTGTATTTTCCTTTTGGAAAAAAAAAACACAAAAAACATAATAGAACATGCTTTAGATAATTTAAAACGCTTCATAGGTGTTGTTCTATGGTGTTTGAACATTTTATCAAACTGTATTAAATGCTGCAAAATCAGTGACTTTAAATATATCTACTGATGTATCAGAGTGATCATAAAATTAAATGCTAATTACTTACGACATCCGACGAAATTTCAAATTTGGATACTTTAAATTTTTAAATGCCTTCCAAATCTAATCATTTTATTGGCGTAAAAAAAACCTTATCTTCAAAATTTTACAGTTTGAACAAACTTCGAAATCTAAACCATTTTCAAGCGTGCGTTTTTTTTTTAAATTGCAACAATTTCCAACGCTAAAAAATATTCTTGGATACGTCCATTTCCAAATTTAAATTACTGCTCACATTGGTTAACATTTCTACATAACCATAATATACTTCCCCTCAATATGGTGCTAAATAAGAAAATTACAGCAAAATTAAACCATATTTGAACATATTAAAATCCGAAAACCTTCTGAATATTCACATCTTCAAATTTCAATTATTTACACTACGATACTCACAAATATGGCTTCTTCTGAATATGGTGGTAGATAAAAAAATTATGGCAAAAATAAACCGTATTTGAACATATTAAAGTCTGAAAACCTTCGGAATGTTCACACCTCCAAATTTCAATTATTTACACCACGATATTCACAAGTATGCGGAGAATACCTGCCTTCCAAACCTTAGCATTTAAAAACCGTAAAGAAGAAATCACGTACGAATGTTTTCTCACTATTAACAATGTAAAAATTTCATTCGCAAAAAAAAAAAAACAATGTAAAAATTTCAGATACTTACAAATGTTAATTTTTTAAAAAAAATTCAATACATTCAAATCTAAACCACTTTTTACTGCGGGCATTTCCAAATTTAACTTTTTACCATGACAGCATTTACAAATATGACAAATATATGAACATGCACGTAAAAAAAATACTCACTGCTTATGCCACAAATTTGCTAAATATTTGCAGCTCACGCTTTTACGACATTTCAAAAATATGTATTTCACCCTCTTCTATAGTCAAATAAAATCAGCAGAAATAACATCAATAGTATCATTCAATATGATAGACCGGTTTTTTTTTTTTTTTGTACAAACCATCCTACTTAAATAGAGTTTGCTAAATCATTTAAATACAAGTACCCATCTATACCATGAGCTTAAATAAATCAAAATTAAAATACCACAATTGTAAATACCGAGAAATAGTTGTTCTACAGTTATTTCCTAAGCCACTATGTTTGGAAACCAAGTTATAAAATATAACATGATTTACATAATTTTAAACACTGTATACATATTGTTTTACGATATTTGAACCATTTTGCGAAACTACTAAATGCCGCGAAATCAGTAGCTTCGACTATATCCACCAGAAAAAATTGTCAGTTTTTACCTGCAAGCTTCTTTCAATTTCTGTAATAAAAGAGTAGAACCAACAGAAAAAAAATACTATAAATACCCATCGCCAAAATATAAAAAAATATATGAAAATATTAGAGGAAAAAAAAGGATCACCTATTTTCCACAAAAGACAAATAAATTCGAACAATTCAAATTGCCCTACATGTGCACAATTTTATGAGAAAAGCAATCATATTTCACCATTCCAGCTCAAATTACAAGTATCAATATTTTCATAGTGTCATATGACTTCCAAGTCTCCTGATTCCGCAACCACTACAACTTGAAAATGTGGACATTTCCAAAAATTGAAATTCACCACATTTCCCCTGGTTTTTTTTCCCCTGAAAAACTTTCGTACCTTCCGAAAGACAGCTTCAACAATTTTCAGATCTGCAAAACTTCAAAATGTAGACATTTTCAACATTTCAATTCCACCACATAGCCACATCATACAAATTTGAAAATTCCAAAAAAATTCGAATCCTTCCAAACACATAATGCATTTCCTCTAATTACGTAACTACATTAGATATCTATGGCAAAATACAACCGCATTTAAACATTCGAATTTGGAAAATATTTCGAGATAATTCGAATGCATTTTCTCTAATTACATTTAAACATTCGTAACACAATACAAATATGTTTGAACATTTCAACTTGCTAAACATTTTTATATTTTTTAAAAAACTATAAAAAAACAGGAAAAAAAATACTAACTATTTATGGTAAAATACAAACATATTTGAACATTCCAATTTGGTTAATATTTGGATACAATATAAATAGATTTTCCCTAATTGTAGAATCAAATCCAAAAAATGTGCATTCCCACTAATTACATACTTACAGGAAAAAAAGCATAGTTAACCATTTTCTCTAATTATGGCTTGATTTTAAATTGAAATTAATAAGCACTCAAACAATTTATTCCCTCCAATTATTGAGTTCGATTAAATATTTAACACAAAACACAACCATATCATACCAACTCAACTAAATTAATATTTACAAATAATATTACTGAACTTCCTTCAATTATGTGGTTCAATTTAATAAATGTTCAACCATATCATACCAACTCAACAAACTCTCTCTAATTATGTAGTCAAATTTAAATAATGCTTCATTCCATTCACATTTAAAGAAATCAAAAATTTGTTTCCTCTAAAGATTGATTCAATTTAATAGATGTTAACACAACATATTTCCTCTAACCAACAAGCTAAATCACATATTTACGGTGAAATAGACACATAATATTTAGACATAACCAGAATATATTCTCTCTAATTATGTTGGTTCGTATGAAAATAATGGCAAAATAAAACCATATTGAACCATTCAAATTTGCTTAACATATTTGCAAGTAATATAACTTAAATCCCTCTAATTATGTAGTTACATTTAAAAAAAATATTGTTTACATGAATGTTTTCAGAAAATACAAACACGTCTACTCTAATTATGGATTGCTTCCAAATTGAATTCCACCTAACTACATTATACAAATTAGAACAACCACATTCCCTTACAATATATATACCGCAAATAAAGAAACAAACAAATTATTACAACATATCCTTAACAAAGGCGAGTCGTGTCGCCGCGCTAAATTCAACTATCTAAATATTTGAATATTCTACAAAATATATAAAAAATATTCGAACGAATTACTATCTACTCATAACAAAAATAAAAAACATGTTTGCAAATTGTAATTTCGCCAACATTTTAGCGACTTTTCCTGATATTCCACAAAATATGACAAGAATGCTCCCAAAAAATAACCGCAACATACTTATAGCGAATTACAAATATATTTCAACATTTCAATTTCACCAACATTCCTGACATCGTACAAACAAACTCACAAAAAACTCACAAAATATGACAAGAATACTCATAAAAAATGCTACCTATTCATGACAAAATAAAAACATGTTCCAACATACCAATTTAGCTAATATTTTAGTTAAAAAATATATATATATACTGCGAAAAAAAAAACATCAAGGGCGTGCCGTGACGGCACGCCAAATTCCACTAGGTTTCCCTACGCCTCGCCACCTCTTAGAATCAATGTGAAATCAAAAAATTTCTTAGGAATACACTTAGAATACTTCGAAGGTTGAAGCCATATCAAATTACCCATGGGATTATACATATTTCAAACAGTTACTAATGAACACAAAGTGATCATGTCTTCTGTTTCATACACGCCATGTTAGATTGAAGAGTTTCCTAGAAACAACCGGTTTAGAAAGCTGACTAAAAGATCATCCTTTGTTGGTTAATAACTTTGAATATTGCTTGTTGGTATAGTTATATCAGCTGAAATGCTGAATGATGCAGTCCCAGAAAAGTACAAATATGTATTTTTCTGGTATGAATCATGCTTCTGAATAGCTTCAGACATCTGGCCTGTAACTGTAAGGATGAATTGTCTGGATTGGAAAAGCATCCTTGTAGGTCTGGCAGTTTCTTGCTTTGCAGGAATTTGGGTTATAAAGTTCAAAATGACAAGCTAACTCCAGTTTAAATGTTCATCGAATTTGGGATTGCAGGAGCATGTATTACAAGTCACTGTTACATTTCTGACATCTGGATATTTTTCGTATCTACTCAAAGTCCATCTATTGCAATCTGCAAAAAGATGAAAATCAGCTAGCTCTGCTGCTGCAGAAACGTTGCCGCAAAACTGTTCAGGCCAATTCTCTTCATCGAGGACAGAAATGATTGTTTCTGTTAGATTTATTTGCCAATGAATTAATTTTGAAATTGCGGCGTCATATTGCAGTGGATGAGCTGTATTCTGAACCATCGACAAAACTTTGAGGTATCCATTTTGAAAGATGCTGGATTAAGTACGCGGTTGAGTATCGTGGCATCAACGAAGGAGGATGAGAGTGTTGAACAGCTTCTCAGTGCCTGTAAAGTAGTTTGCTTAGTGCTGTCTAATACAATTTTGATTTAGCTCTGTACATTTATTACTGCTGGGGATTGAGGGTAGGCGTAGAGGGTGGTGGATGCAGGTCAGGATGCAACTTCAGGAACTCCAGGATGATGCGGAGCAGGTGAAGAATTAGCAGACTGTTGCTTTGAGTAATAATCCAATGACAACTTAACAGGTTGAATGTTATGATATTGGTGGCAGTTGCTGACTAACAATATATGTTCTACTGATAGCTGCAAGCTCTGCTCAAGGCGTGCTCTTATCGCAGGCAAAATATTCAGAGTTACTATTTCAGACTGCTGAATACTGAAAGCACATGCGGTATGTCCTGATTGACCTTTTTGTGCATGCTGTGTCATGGATTTGTTTGTGTTTTCTCGGTATAATTCTGTTGAAGTACTATTAATATTGTTGCTTTTTTTTTGAATTTAAGGGTGAGCTTTATTAGGCAATAGCAACATTACAATCGCTTATTAATATTGTTGCTTCATTAGAGCATCTTCAAAACTGGAAACACTTGGTTGAGTTCGCCTCGTTGATTGATAGAAAAATAAATCGTTGTTCTAAAAAAACATAGGAAAGCTTTCACATTGATACAATTTTCCACGTGTTCCAGATCACACAAAAATCATATAGTACAAAAAATAAAAAATGAAAATCTCACGGACAGTGCCCACGTCGGTCATGGGCTGATAGAAAAGGCCCGTCATATACATGTTTCTTTCGCCCAAACCGAAGTCGGGAGATCTCGCAAAAGCGGAGTTCTTTCTCGACCCGAAGTCGGAAGGCTAATTTTTTTAAAATAATACGCGAAATTTATTTAATTCTGGAAATAATACGCAATTTTTTTTTCAAAAATATTTTCCATTCGTCCTTGGGGAAGCTGACAGGCCCTACTCGTCATAGCCGAGGCCGACTAGACCCACTCGTCAACGCGTAAGACGAGTAGTGGCTGGGCCACGTCGCCCCCGACCCACTCGTCCTAGCTGAGGCCTGTCGTCTTCGCCCACGACGACAAGGCAGGCCCAGTCGTCTTCGCCCAAGACGACAAGGTGGTGCACAGCGTCGAGCGCACGGGCGCCCTTCTCCTCTCTTTCCTTCTTTCTTCTTCCTTCCCTGTTCGTGTTCTTCCTTTTGTCTCTCCAATCCCCACACAAACCGAATTAAAGCAGCGATTTAGACCAATAATCTTCACGTTTGCCACCATTAATCGATGCTACAAGGTTGAGGGAGGCTAGGGGAACTCCGATCTCCTGATTGGATAGCTCGTGGTGGTGGTGGTGATGGTTGGCGGGTGGTGGTGGTGATGGTGGTGGTGGTGCTGGAGGGCTGCATGGTGGTGGTGGTGCTCGAGGGCTGCATTGTGGTGGTGCTGCTGATAACCCACAAGTATAGGGGATCGCGTGTAGCCTTTTCGATAAGTAAGAGTGTCGAACCCAACGAGGAGCTAAAGGTAGGATAAGTATTCTCTCAAGTTCTATCAACCACTGATACAACTCAACGCACACTAAACGTTTGCATTATCTAGAAAATAAAACTACGGTAGCAATACGGGTATGAGAGGTAGTTTTGCAAGATAATAAATACAAGAAAGTAAATGTTAGTGCTGCAGCAATAAAATACACTAAGTAACCATATACTAACAGTACCATGAGTGTGGAAAAGTGGTGGTAATTGTGGTGGCTTTGTCCAAGATTAATTAGTGAAGCTACTTGGTTCATTGTCTTCGATGCAGTTTTGTATGTGGGAGAGGCTAAATATACATGCACTCTACTACTTGGGATTACAAGTACTATATGATTGGATTGTTAGAAAGCATCCGCAAATACTAACAATGCATTAAGGTTTCCCCAGCCATAGCCTTAAGTTCAAGGTCCTCTTACTCCCATACGTGCAACTAATCGGTTCGCGTTCTCAGGTTTCTGTCACTCCGGCAGAACTTCCCCCGCTTCGTTACAAATACTACCAACCCTAGGGTGTTTGATCCATGCGCGCACAAGTATAATGGACACCAAAGGACAGCACCATATAGACATACAACTCTAATGAACCTCATGCATTCAATTAAGCAATCAAAAGACAAATAAACTACGGAAACATGATGTAAATTATAGAATAAATATTATAGCATCAAACACCATGTTTACATAGGACGGTACAGAGGTTTGTGGGAGGATGAACCACTGAATACAAGGAGGAGATGGTGTTGGAGATGGCGGTGAAGACGGCGGAGAGAGACAGCGCGGCGGCGCAGGGCGGCGGCGGCACCGGCGGTGCGGGGAACTCCTTTCCCCGCCGCCGGCAAGCTTGGGGAGCGCCGCCCCTTAGCCTCCCTCCTTCATGGCTTCTTGGGAGCCCTCCCCCATGGAGATGGGATCCATGGGGGAGGCAAAAACGTGGCTTTTGGTGGCTGAAATTCGTGGGTGGAGGAGTCCTCCACGAATTAGGTTTCCTCCCTTTATATATCTTCTCGGATTTCCGTCACCCCCTTTTAGGGTTCCACCAAAACGGGCCTACAAGCCGCATCCGAACTCCGATTGGGCTGATCTCGGGCTTAAAATCTTCGTATGGAAAATTGTGACAACTTTCGTAAGAGCCAGGTCTCCATTTGACGTCATCTTCGAGGGTCAAACTGACAATTTTCGTAAAAAGTTCTCAGACAGATTTCAAGAAAGTCCCAATTCGACTCCAACAAGGTTTCCTCTTGTATTCTTGATAATTTCTACACATCAAAGAGTAAAACAAGAACATTGTGCACTTTTGCAACTATTAGTAGGTTAGTCCAAATAAATAATAAACTTAATATAAAACAAGTGCTAAAAGCATAAAAATGGCATGAAACAATCAAAAATTATAGATACGTTTTGGACGTATCACTGCTCGTGTTGGTGCGTCGTTGATTCGAGACCGCCGGACGCCGTCGCCTCTCACGCTTCTAGGGTATGATTCGACGGCCATATGCTTTATCAAAATTGCTGCTAAATTGGTTGTGGCGGTAGTAAATATTGTAGCTATCTATGTAGATTAATTATAATATATGTAGTAATAATTTTTAAAAACATGGTGTAGGTAGCTATATATTTGAAGTCGCTTCTAAGGTATATTTAGCTATATGTATAGATTAATTCTAATATATAGGTGGTGATGTTGTATGCGGAATAATATTAACGATGGTCAATATTTTTTTTATGTCAGCGGAGATGTCTGATTTAGTGAAGATCAGGTTTTTCTATGGTCCTGGTAGAGTCCAAATGTGTGATACGGGAGTTGATCTGAGTGAGTTTGACTATATAGATATCGACCTGCCAGCTCCTGAAACATGGTATCTAAATCAGGTAAAAGATTGGTTGGCGGGAAGTTTAGGGCTTAATAGTCAGACACAGACTGTCAGTGTTCATGCTTGGTGGAGCTATTTAAGGACAAATATTTACTTCGTTTTGAGACCACTAGAGTGTGATTCTGATTGGGTGCGATGGTTAAAAGGCTGCGCAAAAAGGAATTGCTCTCCTTGTGCCCTAGTTCTTCCCGCCTTGAACGAGGTCAGTGCCCCTGAGGACGAGTTTAGTGCCCATGAAGGTGAGGGTGCTTATGATCCTGGCCAGGGAAGTGAAGAGATGAACATATCTATGTCAAATTATGGGTCTGATTTTGGTGGTGGTGGTTACGAGTCGGGGCAGAGCAGTCAAGTACAAGGAGGGGACACTGAGGTATATATGACAGTGCGGAGGCGGATGGTGACGACGTACACGGGCACATGCAGAACGAGATGGAAGATGAAGGTACAGATGGCTATAGTGCTCAAGGCGATGATTCCGATGAGTCAGATGGGGAAGAGAACGCAGATGAGGTACCTAATCCTGCAGCATGGAATCAGGACCACTCTTCGGCGATGAACGTAAACGATGGTCATGATTCGGCATGGCAATATCATGAGAACAACATTGCGAAGGGTGCTATGTATACTGACAAGCAAGTTTTGAGGGATGCAGTCATTAAATGGGCATTGTCCACCCACAGGGTTATGAAAACTGTGGTGTCAAGTCAAATATATTTGACAATGGAATGCGAGAAAATAAATTGTCCCGGCAGGGTGCATGGACATCTCCCAAAGAATGGCTATAGTTGGAGGATAAGTGACTTCGTACCTCACTCATGTGTTATTGATAATATCCCTGAAGATCATCGTAATCTTTCTTCCACGCTTATAGCTCGGTTGCTATACAGCGAGATAGTGGCCGGCGCAGCGATGGAAGTGAGTGCCATCCAGACAAAAGTGGTTGTCAGATTGAAGTACGAAATATCTTATGGCAAGGCTGAGAACAAATTTGGTTCATATTTGGACGCATATGACTCTGTTATTCGGCTGATGCACACTCTGCGGTACTAGAATTCAGGCACCTATATAGATATCCAAGATTTGTTCAGGCCAGAGTTCCCAACTGTGAGGGTGCTGCATCGAGTGTTTTTCTCATTCGCCGTATGCATCGAGGCTTTCAGACATTGTCGTCCGGTGATATGTGTAGATGGCACCTTTCTCACAGGCAAGTATAGGGGACAGATCCTGACTGCCATTGGTCAAGACGGTAACAATCAAGTTGTGCCCCTCGCATTTGCTTTTGTGCAGAGTGAGAACATTGATAGTTGGACTTGGTTCTTCAGGAAACTGAAAATGGCAGTTGTGAAGGATAAGCCGAACGTGGGCATCCTTCATGATAGGCATGCAGGTATACTCAGCGCGATAAAGACACTCACCAATCCTGCGCCTGAGGAACAGACTCCATGGCAGGACATGCAGAGCCGTGGGCATGCGCCATCTAGGTGCCAACTTCTACTCGCAGTTTAGAAATAAGGACCTGATGAACCTATTCAAGAAACTCTGCAAGCAGAACCAAGAATGGAAGTACACGAAGATACGTGGCAGACTTGATTTGTGCACGTAGAGACATGTTCGGGACAAGTGGACTGCACGAGCAGCAGCTGTTGCTGCACATGCAGCCGCTGTTGCTGCACATTTAGCTACAGGACAAGCTGCCGAGGAGGACAAGCCTGTTGGTCTTTGCGACCTACCGGGATTTGACCCGCCTGGAACTAGGAGAAGACTTGGGAGGTCAATTAAAACTTTTCAGCAGTGGATAGAGCATGAACCATTGGAGAGGTGGTCTTTGTTGCACGACACACATGGAGCAAGATACGGTGTCATGACAACGAACCTGGCTGAAACATACAACTTTGTCCTCAGAGGAAACCGTGCGTTGCCACTTGCCACTAACAACCATCGTGGAGGGTATTTTCTATGGCACAGTGAAATATTTTAGAGAAAGACGTGAAAGAGCTGAGAAGCATATGATGGACAACCCGAGCTCGCCTTACTGTGAGAAGGTTACGAAGTACATGAATGAGAAGCTGGCAAAATGTTGCTCCCACACTGTAACTGCCATTGGGAATCAAGAAAGGAGTTTTGAGGTCCGGTTAGCCCACAACAAGTTCGGATGTGCAAACGAGGTGAGGACGCATGAGGTGAAGATTGGTAATGAGGTTTGGCCAACTTGCGAGTGCACCTGCAACAAACCAAAATTGCTTCACCTTCCTTGCTCCCATGTCCTCGCTGCCTGCAGGCAGTTACGGTTGAACGCAATCTCCTTCGTGTCTCCATATTATATGAAAGAGGCAGTTATCAATACTTGGACAGGTGAGATGATGGGATTTCGATCAATGGGTAACTTCAACACTGTACCCCCTGGTCAGAGGCGATACATTCCAGCTCCTGAGCTATTGCGTACAGGGGTAGGCAGACGACAGTGTCATCGCATCAGGAATGATATGGATGAATCTGAAGCCGGAGGCCCCACAATGCAATGCATTCTATGCAACAGATTTGGCCATAGGGACCCTGATTGTCCCACTTATGTTTTAGAGAGACCTCCCGTGCGTGGACGGGGTAACCGGCGTGGGCGAGGACGAAGAGCGAGAGGAAGAAACTAGGTGGCACTATGTTTGAATTTGTATTAAGTATGGAACTATGTTAAAATTTGTATTAAGTGTGGCACTATGTTTGAATTTGTATTAAGTATGGAACTATGTTAAAATTTGTATTAAGTGTGGCACTATGTTTGAATTTGTATTAAGTATGGAACTATGTTTAAATTTGTATTAAGTGTGGCACTTTGTTTGAATTTCTATTAAGTGTGGAACTACGTATGTATGTTTGTATTTCTACTAACTATGGGATTCTAATAAGTGCAGTGATGGAGGGAATGTGGTTGCTTGATGCTCACATTGATAGTGGGCATCGTGCTAAGGTATTAGAGGTGAATCCAAGGAAACTTAATCCCCTAACCACTCGCACGCCAAAGGAAAACTGGAGGATTCACCCGGCGTGGGTACAGAGGTATTGGGCGTATTTATTTTGCACACGCATGTTTTCTATGTATATTAGTGTGGTAAACTAAATTGTTATGTTCTTTTGGATACGCAGGTTGAAATGGGCCGGGCTCTTACCTTTCGCGCGTTTGGTAGAGGCCACTGATACCTCTACGCGTGTCATGATCGACGGATCTTTACTCAGCTGCTTAGTGGACCGATGGAGGCCGAAGACCCACACGTTCCACTTTCGCTGGGGAGAGATGGCTCCTACTCTGCAGGATGTATCATTCTTGCTTGGTTTACCTTTGGTGGGTGAGGCTGTAGGACCGTTGGAGGCACCGGTGAATTGGGAGGACGGTTTGAGAGACCGTTTCGAGGGTATTTTCGACAGTGCTCCGCCTTTCCAGGCGGATTCTCACGGACCCAAGCTTGATTGGTTGCTTGGCTTTCAGGTTAGTTCATGTGTCTCATAATCTGCTATTTCTCATTCATCGTTATACTAATTATTTTTTTGCCATGAATATAGGTCCACAAGTTTCCAGAGTATCCAGATGATTTGGAGCCGGAACAACTCAATCGCAGCTTGGAGGCATACATCATGTGGCTTCTTGGTAAGGTGATGTTCACCGAGAACCATGTCAACACTATTACCGCGCGCTACCTCCCTTTGGCACGAGAGATCGCTGATGCTACTGAGCCGACGGACATCAGACAGAGGAGTTGGGGTTCCGCTGTCTTAGCGGCTACGTACCGAGCTATGTGCAACGCTTGCGTGCTGAAGTCAGATAAGTCAGCCATTCTCGGATGCCCTCTATTTCTGCATCTCTGGTCATCCTTTCCCATTGTGGGTGATCTTTGACGGTGACAACATCGACAAGCCTACTATTGCGACCGTCTATACACACTATAAGGTACGTATTTTGTTATAATTTAATACATCCCGTGTACTGTGTATGAAACTAACTTGTGTCGTACACAGAGACGCTATGCTACTGAGCAGACAAAGCAATGCTACATTGCTTTTAACGAGCAATTTGATATGTACACTTCGATGATATGGGAGCCGTACACGGACGAGCTCATTCAGCAAAGATACCCCGGAGGTATTTCTGATCTCTGCACACGTGACCGAGAGTATTGGATGACAAAATCGAAGATCATCTTCGATGTCTTCGTGGAGGAGATGTCTCAACAGAGGGTTATGAGGCAATTTGGTCTTCGACAGTTGGTAGATCCTCCGCCAGTAGAGCGTCCCCTGCCAGATTGTACCACAGGTATGTCTAAAGTAGTTTTTTTCTCTAAATTGTTCGTACTCAATCAATATTTACTGATAGAACACTCACCCAAATTTTAGGAACACAAGGAAGGGGATTAGTTGGACCGCGGCAGGGTGGCTGCAGAGGCTACAACCTTATGTTTCAGACTGGGACACTGCGACGACACGGCTCTGGGTCGAGACTGTCGGGTTTGATATCACTCTATACAATGCCTACTTGCGGAGGTACATGTCCGGAACACGGCTACTTATCGTTCGGCACTCTCAGCCGGAGGTTATACCTGCCCCTACTACGTGGGATACATACCCGATCTATGATACTTCTGCGTCCAGACAGCATGCGGTAACATTTTATTTCCTTTCACTAATTCATCTAACTGGTACATGCTTTGACATATATATTTAAGACTTTTTATTTCTATTGTCAGGCTAATTTGACACATGAGCTTCAGGACGATTTCGCTGAGTATGGACGTTCTCTTTCCGCTGGCCCTCTTATGGTACCACGGGAGCAGCCGATATCCTGGCTGAGGACGATGGAGGCGAAGCTACGGGACGTCTACGCGACACTCACGTGCACCCACACAGAGGACGTTGTTCGCCACCCGGCAGGACAACGCCCCCCGTGCCCCCCGACACGACGCCAGCAGCAGCAGCGGCAGCAGCAGCTGCTGCATCAGGAGCGGCAGCAGCACGAGGAGGAGGAGCAGCAGCACGCCGAGCAGCATCTCCTGCACCAGCAGCACGAGGAGCAGCCGCATCACCGACATGAGCCGCGTCCACGTCTAGTAACACAGCCCAGGCCACCTCCTCCTGATCAGGCAGGAGGTTCGGCGTGGCAGGGTCCCACTTCCAGTTATGGGTATCGGCCACAGTCTCCTCCTCAGCACCGAGGTCCCGCCCCGGAATTCCCGGTTCACGGTACGTATATTGTTTTCATATTTCAATTGGGACTGCGTATTTCTTCTGTACTAATGATTCCATCTGTAGGAGCCTATGGACATCACGCGGTTACGTCCGGACACCAGGCGTCCGGATCTGGGTCAGGGTGGGGGAGTGACCACGAGGCTTGGGCCCACGCGGGCGAGGAAATGTCCAACTGGTTCGGCGTTTTCAACACTCCAGAATACCCCACGCAGCCGCCACAGGGTCCCATTCACCAGACTCCTCCATCATACCCCACACAGGATACACAGGATGACGGGGACTTCACAGTGCCTCGTCAACACCGGGCACCCCATAAGTGGATGTGGTCAACGCCCGTCCATCCCCCTCCTCGTGATCCTCGGCGACGCAGGGGTCAGTGATATCTTCGGGACATATTCGTATTTAGGATGTATGAGACATATCCGTATTTCTATTTGTATGTGAGACATATTCCTATTTATGTTTGTATGAGACATATTATCTATGTACGAGACATATTATTATCTATGTACGAGACATATTATTATTGATATGAAACATTCCACATTGCATCGATAAATTAATTTAACATACAACTAGAGGTCTACGTTACAACTTCACTAGTTCTAAATACTGGATAGAACAACTACATGTAAATAATACATGGAACTCAACGATAACTAATTCTAATCAACGACTTTACTTCCCTCTGCCACGTGTTCGTGATGGAGGCATGAAGTCGTCATCACTATTTTCATCGGCGACAGCCTTCGATGCACCAACACTCTTACACTTAGGTCTAAAGTTGCCTCGTTTAGGAGGCATGAAATCATCATCACTATGATCTTGAACGGCTTTCTTCGATGATCCACCACTCTTCACCTTTGATATAGCCCTCTTCACGTCATCAGTGTAGCATGTATACTGTGGACGCCCGTCAGGACATGCGCCAAAAAGAGTTTCCATCCAACCAAAATGAGGGATCTCTTTGTTCAGAAACTGTGTGTCGGCAGGCCAGCGCTGGACATTAACAATATCAGAGGAAAAGAAGTTAGTACGATAACTGATGGCTACGTGTTGGTGAACCCCAAGAGGAAGGTTATGATGTAGACAGCAGAAGTTTTCCCTTGAGAAATCTACCCAAGGTTATCAATCCAGTAGGACTTGACGATCTATCGGAAGGTTGTTGATGTTGACTCCCCCTGGCGCTAGGGAGCTTGCACCAACGTGGAATCTGCACAGACACAAACCAGAACTTTGCCCAACACGAAACAGAGAGGTTGTCAATCTCTCCGGTCTTGCAGAAACAAAGAGTTAAACGTATGGTGTGGAAAACAGCAGGAAAAACAGCAAGTAACAGGAAACAGATGATTGCAGCAGGTTGTGTAAACAGTATGAGGAAATTGGACCAGGGTCCACAGTTCACTAGTGGTGTCTCTCTCAGAACAGATAACTAGCATGTTGGGTAAACAAATTACAGCTGGGCAATTGACAAATAGAGAGGGCATAACAATGCAATACATGCCAAGATGTCTACTATGAAATCTAGTTGGGCATTACAACAAAGTACATAGACCGTTATTCCAACCGCATCTATGCCTAAATAATCCACCTTCAAGGCAGCATCCGCATCCTGTTCAGTATTAAGTTGCTAACAACAGATTATTGCATGAAGTAAAGTGTGTAATGTAATCAATACAAGTGCCCTTGGACACTGCACCAATGTTTTATCCCTAGTAGCAACAGCACATCTACCATCTTAGACCTTTCTGTCACTGATCCAGATATCTAGAGACTGAACCCACTATCGAGCATAAATACCCCCTCTTGGAGTCACAAGCATCTACTTGGCCAAAGCATCTACTAGCAACGGAGAGCATGCAAGATCAAGAGCACATAGATAAACAACTTGAATAAACATGGTATCAATATTCATCGGATCCCAGCAAACACAACATCTAGCATTACAATAAGATGATCTTGATCATGTTAGGCAGCTCACAAGATCTAAACATGGAGGCACAAGGTAGAGAGACAACCATCTAGCTACTGCTATGGACCCGTAGTCCAGGGGTGGACTACTCACGCATCACTCCGGAGGCAGGCATGGTGATGTAGAGCCCTCCGGTGATGATCTCCCCTCCGGCAGGGTGCCGGGAAGAGCTTCAGAACTCCTCCGATCTGAGATTGACGATGACGGCCGCGACGGAACTTTTCGTGGAATATGATCGACCGTAATAGGGTTTTCGCGTCGCGGAGAATATATAGGCGAAGAGGCGGCGTCGGTGGCCGAGGGGGGCCACCACGCCATAGGGGGGCGCGGGCCCACCCTGGGCCGCGCCCTAGTGTGGCGTGGCCCCCTGGTGGGTCTGCTCCGACTCCCCTTTGGACTCCGTGATCTCCTCGTGATATTATTGACGATGTCTTTTGTTTCGTCCAATTCCGAGAATATTTCCTTAATAGATTTTCTGAAACCAAAAACAGCAGAAAACAGGGAACTGGCACTGTGGCATCTTGTTAATAGGTTAGTCCCAGAAAATGCATAAAAATGATATAAGTGTAACCAAAACATGTAGCAATTGATATAATAACAGCATGGAACATCAAAAATTATAGATACGTTTGAGACGTATCAAGCATCCCCAAGCTTAGTTCCTGCTCGTCCTCGAGTAGGTAAACGATAAAAACAGATAATTTTTGAAGTGACATGCTACCAACACAATCTTTGATCAAATAACAATGTAATGCACATGATCTGAATGAAGTGATCCAAGCCAATGGTCTATAGTTTGCAAGCAAGTAAATAAAGAGTAAACATAAGTGATCACACAAGTGCAAACTTTCATGAATAACACTATAAAACATTTAGAGATATAATAGTCTAACATAATAGTTAGTTCACAGCAGCAATAATTTCAACATGAAAGTGTTTGTATCAACACAAAGGAAGATAATAGCTTCAGCTTTTGCTTCAACTTTCAACATGTATATCATATAGATAATGTCAATGCAAAGAATATGATCAACCAAACACAAAGTTATGTAAAAACTGTTATACTGGAGTTGACAATGATGTTTGCTTAAGTAGACAGAAAGAAGTGGGAAAACTGACTCAACATAAAAGTAAAAGAATGGCCCTTCGCAGAGGGAAGCAGGGATTAACATCATGTGCTAGAGCTGTAGTTCCCGAAGGCATATAGAGAGCATAAAATATTGTTTTGTAAGGTAATGGTGTATACAGGTGTCAACAAATCAAATAGCAGGTACTTGTCATCTTCCATGGCTAACTAACTTTTAGAGCGGTTCCGAGAGTTTTTAGGACTGCACTTGTAACAAGCACTTATTGGTGACACTCCTCCCAACCATTTACTTTCCACAAACCATGGCTAACCGAATCCTCGGGTGCCCACCAACATTCACCATGGAGGAGTGTCTATTTATTTATTTATAGGGTGGACTAACCAGCTCTTTAATGCAAAATAAAAGGTGGAGAAGCAGATGAAGCTGCCAATCCTTGTAAATTAATTAGCATGGAAGATGACAAATCTCACTACTACGTCCTTATGAGCTTTTCAAGTAGTGACACAAAAAGGAAATGTAACAGTTTTGAGTAGTTAGTAGATAGCACATGAAGAAATTTACTTGGAATGGTGAAAACACCACATAATAGGTAGGTATGGTGGACACAGGTGGCATGGATTTGGCTCAAGGTTTTGGATGTACAAGAAGCATTCCCTCTTAGTACAGAGTTTAGGCTAGCAAGGTTATTATAAGCAAACATCATTATCAACTGGAATAGCAAGAGTGTACATAAAACACAAGGTTTGACGAACCATAGACTCCCACTGTCTTCCTTGTTAACACATAGCCTTCATCCAAAAATTATCTAGACTACTATGGACTTCCAATTATGCAACAGATTATTATAGCAGAAAATCCTTATAGTAGTTCTTCATTAATAGCCATTACTTACATGATGCACAAGCTTAAACATTAATTACTTGACAGCTCAAAACAATTGGCAAGCATCAAATTACTCAAGACAACGATCTAAAAAGATTCATGTAAGCATTTTATACCACTACCACATGCATAGCATTTTTCTGGTCCAACCAAACACCAATCAACTTATTTGACAACTCTCCAAACAGATATAAGTGAAGCAAGAGAGTACTTTCTTCAAAAGAAACTGAAAGCTCTAACAAGAGATACATGAAAAACTGAGAGCTAACAGCAATAACAGCAACTAGACAGGAATACTCAACAAGTATAAGTGAAGCACAAGAGTATTCTAATGAAAAAGTGGAGCGTGTCTCTCTCCCAAACATGAATACTAGGATCCAACAAGTATAGCACAGCAAACAAAACAAAACAAACAAACTGAAAACAAAAACACACTGACGCTCCAAGGAAGAGTACACTAGCATGAAGCAATAAAAATATAGCACCATTAGAGATGACCTGATAATTTGTAGATGAAGAAGGGGATGCCTTGGGCATCCCCAAGCTTAGATGCTTGAGTCTTCTTGAAATATGCTGGGGAGGTAAG
This sequence comes from Poa pratensis, assembly GCA_947311845.1. Classification (NCBI taxonomy): domain Eukaryota; kingdom Viridiplantae; phylum Streptophyta; class Magnoliopsida; order Poales; family Poaceae; genus Poa; species Poa pratensis. The sequence goes on from CAMZMU010000114.1 coordinate 14,332,565, forward strand.
CCTCCCCAAGCTTAAGCTCTTCACTCTTCTTGATCATGTAATATCATTCTCCTCTATCAACACTTGAAAACTTCCTTCACACCAAAACTTAACAGCTTTTCTCATTAGCAGGTTAGTGCACTAAAAGATAATACTTCAAAGTTCTAGCAAAGACAAAACTCACAAGCCAACTATTTTAAACATTAGCCACTGTTACTAGGCTCAAGTGGGCACTTTTACACGAAAAGAAACCACTTAAAAACTTGTAAAAGAGAGAATGCAAAATAAAAGACAGAATCTGTCAAACCAGAACAGTCTGTAATGACGAATTTTTTCGAGGCACTTACGATGCTCAGATGAAAACTTTTGAAATAATGAAAGTTGCGTAACATCATCAGGAACATGCACAAAAAGTTTCAGCATTTTTCGATTTTTTCTGATTTTCTACTGAATTAAACGGTGACGAACAGCAATCTGTCCCAATGCAGTCCCGAAAATAAAACCAACTTTGCATTAGTAACTCTCCTTGGCACAACAAAACAGCAAATAAAGATACAAAGGAGTTGCTACAGAGGTAAACAAGCATCCTTGACTCAAGAAAAAAAAAAAAAACAGCAAATAAAAACATGGGTTATCTCCCAGAAGTGCTTTTCTTTAATGCCTTTGAGCTAGGCATGAAGAGATGCATCAAGTATTGCCAAAAATGTTGAAATCCTCCACTCTTTCGGTGGGATCCTCTTTCTTAATTGGGAAGAAAAACTTTCGGTTGATAGGTGCAACAAACTTCATGAACCCATATTTTGCATTGATAAATCCCCCATTACTCTTCAAAAAAGATCTTCCCAAAACTATATTACTAGGAGATTTTGTAAGGATCATAAAAGTTGTAGGTATATTTTTATTTTGCATAGTAATCTCAACATTAATGATCCCTACACTTTTTATAATAGTGCCATCAGCATGAAAATGAAAAACAGGATAATCAACCATACCATCAATTTTTAACAAGTCAAACACTATCTTAGGCATGATGGACATTGTGGAACCAAGATCACAATAGGCACGAAATTTCTCACTACCAATGCTTATTTCAATAAAGGGTTCCCAATCATTTTTTAACTCAACATGAGGTGGTTCCTTAATGTGGTGGTCTAAGGTTAAGTCCTTGAGTGACTCTTCTATTTTATCAAGCCTAGTAAGCACACCTGTCTTATCCTCTTGAGGAAATTGAGCAAGTCCATTCAAAATTTTATAGGCTTTTTCTGTATCATGTTCATAGAAAGTCTCCCCCACCATAGTATCTAGAGCATTTTGGTATAAAGGTAGCAAGCCAAAGTAGAAACGTTTAATAAGAATGTCTAAGTCCATTTTAAGTTGCATCTTCCTATGCAGTTCTAACATCCTTTCCCAAGCTCCTTTAAAAGTTTCTCCACTCTCCTGTCCAAACCCAATAATTTCTCCTAAAGGGGAAACAGTAATGAAAGGACTGGAGCTAGACATGGTAACAAGCAAGTAACAACCGAAATAGTAAACTAGATGCAGGAATTTAATTTTTTTTGGGTTTTTGATTTTTAACAGCAAGCAAAACAAAACTAAAACAAGACAAAAACAAAGTAAAGAGATTGGAACTGAGAGACTCCCCTTTCCAATAGCCTCCAAGTCCCCGGCAACGGCGCCAGAAAACAGCTTGATGGCTACGTGTTGGTGAACCCCAAGAGGAAGGTTATGATGTAGACAGCAGAAGTTTTCCCTTGAGAAATCTACCCAAGGTTATCAATCCAGTAGGACTTGACGATCTATCGGAAGGTTGTTGATGTTGACTCCCCCTGGCGCTAGGGAGCTTGCACCAACGTGGAATCTGCACAGACACAAACCAGAACTTTGCCCAACACGAAACAGAGAGGTTGTCAATCTCTCCGGTCTTGCAGAAACAAAGAGTTAAACGTATGGTGTGGAAAACAGCAGGAAAAACAGCAAGTAACAGGAAACAGATGATTGCAGCAGGTTGTGTAAACAGTATGAGGAAATTGGACCAGGGTCCACAGTTCACTAGTGGTGTCTCTCTCAGAACAGATAACTAGCATGTTGGGTAAACAAATTACAGCTGGGCAATTGACAAATAGAGAGGGCATAACAATGCAATACATGCCAAGATGTCTACTATGAAATCTAGTTGGGCATTACAACAAAGTACATAGACCGTTATTCCAACCGCATCTATGCCTAAATAATCCACCTTCAAGGCAGCATCCGCATCCTGTTCAGTATTAAGTTGCTAACAACAGATTATTGCATGAAGTAAAGTGTGTAATGTAATCAATACAAGTGCCCTTGGACACTGCACCAATGTTTTATCCCTAGTAGCAACAGCACATCTACCATCTTAGACCTTTCTGTCACTGATCCAGATATCTAGAGACTGAACCCACTATCGAGCATAAATACCCCCTCTTGGAGTCACAAGCATCTACTTGGCCAAAGCATCTACTAGCAACGGAGAGCATGCAAGATCAAGAGCACATAGATAAACAACTTGAATAAACATGGTATCAATATTCATCGGATCCCAGCAAACACAACATCTAGCATTACAATAAGATGATCTTGATCATGTTAGGCAGCTCACAAGATCTAAACATGGAGGCACAAGGTAGAGAGACAACCATCTAGCTACTGCTATGGACCCGTAGTCCAGGGGTGGACTACTCACGCATCACTCCGGAGGCAGGCATGGTGATGTAGAGCCCTCCGGTGATGATCTCCCCTCCGGCAGGGTGCCGGGAAGAGCTTCAGAACTCCTCCGATCTGAGATTGACGATGACGGCCGCGACGGAACTTTTCGTGGAATATGATCGACCGTATAGGGTTTTCGCGTCGCGGAGAATATATAGGCGAAGAGGCGGCGTCGGTGGCCGAGGGGGGCCACCACGCCATAGGGGGGCGCGGGCCCACCCTGGGCCGCGCCCTAGTGTGGCGTGGCCCCCTGGTGGGTCTGCTCCGACTCCCCTTTGGACTCCGTGATCTCCTCGTGATATTATTGACGATGTCTTTTGTTTCGTCCAATTCCGAGAATATTTCCTTAATAGATTTTCTGAAACCAAAAACAGCAGAAAACAGGGAACTGGCACTGTGGCATCTTGTTAATAGGTTAGTCCCAGAAAATGCATAAAAATGATATGAAGTGTAGCCAAAACATGTAGCAATTGATATAATATCAGCATGGAACATCAAAAATTATAGATACGTTTGAGACGTATCAATAACACTAGATTATAACATAATATAACTTCGGTACTCAATTACCTCCACGTGAAATGCATAGGCCTCCGGCGAAAAATGGATTATCTTTGACTTAGGTGTCATAGGCATGTCCCGAAGACCCGCCTCGATATGTTTTTAGCTCATACACTCTCTGCCACTTCCACCGCCACCTATCAATTTCATCAGAAATTTCTTCGGGGGTCGTCTGCGGGATTTTGTATTTTTTGGCTAAAGTTTCTCCCAGCTCACTAATGTTGCCCCACTCACTAACTAGCTCGCTATAACAGCTCTTGGCCCTACCCTCCCTAATACTACCTTCAGTCCATCTTGCGGCTTCATACAGAATACACCACGACCTATATGGGTCCAAACCAGGACTCAAACTACCAGACATCGATCCTATGCGACTAAGAAAATAACCACGCACCACACACCTCCATCACAAAATATGCTGGGGTATATATAGGATCACCCGGGAGAAGAAGAGCGGGAGAAGAAGGGCGGGAACAAAATGGCGGGAGAAATATGGCGGTACACGAACGGCGGGAGAAAAATGGCGGGAGAAGAAGGGCGGGAGAAAAATGGCGGGAACAATTGACTCGACGGAAAAAAAAATTCATGCACTTGTCGTCTTCGCCAAAGACGATTAGCACTTCTGCATGCGATTTGAGGACGAGAGGCCTGTCGTCTTCGGCAAGGACGACAGGGACCCTAGTCGTCTTCGGCAAGGACGAGTATGACCTGTCGTCTTCGCCAAGGACGAGTAGCATCTGTCATCTTCCCCAAGGACGAATGGATAATATTTTTGAAAAAAAAATTGCGTATTATTTCTAGAATTAAATAGATTTCGCGTATTATTTAAAAAAAATTAGCAAGTCGGAAGGCCTCGACTTATAACCTCCTCCCCTGAAACAAGTCGAGAATCACCAAAATCAAAATCGAAGGTCCTCCCGGCCGCAGATCGTTCTCGCGTCGAAGCGATGGCCGGCAATGAGGACCAGCAGCTGAAGCCTCACGACCTGACCGCTGCTCGTGAAGACGACAAGCAGGATGAAGAGCTGGAGGTCCAGGCGACGCACCTGCCAGGCGACGTACTGGCCGACATCCTGAGCCGCGTCACGCCACGCTGGCTCGCCGCCTCCCGCTGCGTCTGCAAGGCCTGGCGCGACACCGTCGATGACCGTCGCCTCCTACGCGCCGACCTGCTCCCTCTCACGCTCGCCGGCCTCTTCGTCCACTACAACGAGCACAAGTTTCCGGAATTCCTCGCCCGCCCCTCCTTCTCCGTGGCCGGCGCACACGCTGTCAGTGGCGACCTCAACTTTCCTCCCTCCGCCAGCGGTGGCCCCCATTACGCCTATCATCATTGGAACATAGGTGATGATCGGGAAGAAGTTTATAATAATATCAGAGATCACTGCAACGGGCTCATCTTACTTTACAATAACTGCGTGGCTAACCCTGCCACTCGACGGTGGAATACTCTCCCGACGTGCCCGGTTAAGCACGGTGTAGGGAATGTTACATATCGTACGCATCTATTTTATGATCCGATGGTATCACCTTAATATGAGGTGTATAAGATCCCCACTCTAGATGACTATCATAATAATAAAGAGGAGGCAGACCCCTCGATCGAGGAATCAGAATGGCCGCCGTCACCGTGCAAGATGTATGTTTTCTCATCCAAGTCGGTTTATTGGGAGGAGAAGGATTTCGTCCGAAAAGGGGATGCTGCAGGGACAAGTGGCGAGGTGCGAGCAGCTTGTTGTGAAACTTCAGCCGCCTATTTTCAAGGAGCACTTTATGTACACTACAAAACTGATTTCCTTATGAGGTACCTACTTATTGTTTTTACTGTTGATTGGATTTTTATGTTACTGACTACTTTTTAAAAAAATTATGGAAAATAATTTGATTTTGCATAGTATCATTGTCTAACAATACATACATCATAATTAAAGCACCAATGGGAGTGGAGGGCTATTCGCACTTTAATGTAGCAAGATCAGAAAAGGGTTTATACTTTGTGAAACTTGATGGGCGCTGGCGTGAGGATAAATGTTGGCTTCGAGTTTGGATCCTTGATGAATCGCGTGGTCAGATGGAATGGGTACTGAAGCATGACAAAGACCTTAAGCACATGCTACCACATCAGTGGTTTTGTAGACAAGCAAAATGGATCTTAGAAGATATTAACTACAAGCTATTTCGTGCTTCTAGTTTTTCAGAAGACAACAAGAAAGAAACAACGGAAGAGATATTTGAATGGAACTCTGACGAGGATGTTCAAGACAAAGACATGGTTGATCAAGCTCACTTAGAACACAAGAAAGCAATGATCTATGGTTTTAAGTTACTGGGGATTCACCCATATAAAGAGATTGTCTTCTTGAGTGCATCACAGCAGACATGTCTGGCATATCATTTGAATGGATCGAGGATTGAAGAATTAGGAATATATACCCAAATAAATACATGAGTTTCAAATGCTTAGCTAATGAATGGGAGTCGATCGAGTCTTTTCCATACACCCCATGCTGGATTGAAGAGTTCTCCGGAAGCAATTAGTCTAGAAAGTCATCTTATATATGGGCCTATGTTATTTGACCAAGCGACATAACATACGTCTTGCACAAGATGTTGGGCATATGTTATTTGTCTTGTTTATTGAGTGGCATGATAAACGGCTTGGACAAGATGTTTGAGTCATTCTATTTATATAAGGATAGGTTCACTCTTAGTTGAATATTTTTTTCAGTTGTACCTGTTTTATTTTATTCGTGGGTACTGTTAATTTTGTATGTATTGATAACGATTTATCGGCAAGTTTCTTCTTTTAAATTATGCATTCTTGAATATCTACCGGCCGGTAGCTTCAAAGAGCTCACTCGTTTGAAATAAATTGTCAACCGTGTAGACCAGGCTGTTTCTTTTCCTATGCAGGAATTTAAGGGCACAAAGATCAACAAGGCAACAAGTAAGTCCCTTCAATTTAATTGTTCATGTATTTTTGGATGACAGTAACATGGATTCTAAGTCAGTTTTTTTACTTCCATCCTCTGTATCTTTTTCCTGTAAAACAATATTGCAAAATTATTTCATCAGTTGCTGCTCATAGTCACTTCCAATTTGGGCAGAGTATAATTACGTTATTGCATATTGCAAGTTCACATCGAGTGTCTTGTCCTGACTGTTTGGGTAGCAGGGAAAAATCAAGCAAACATTTGTGTGTGTTTTCCGTCCTTCCTGGCTGGCCATATACTACACTTCTTCCTTGTATGACTTACTTTGCCATAAATATACAATGCTTTTGACGAGAAACGTACAAAAATTAGTGCAGCAATACATGTATTAACTTGGTGTATAAGTGCTCCTCCCTTCTAAATAGTTTTTGCCAATTAGGAGTAGAGGGTGGAATTAAGCAGACTGTTGCTTCGAGTAATAATGCAATAACAGATGAAACTAATGGTCTTATACAAGCAATCAAAATTCTCCCCCTCAGGACCTAGTGTTTCACATCTTTTGTTTGCTGCTGAATCCCTTGTACTTATGAAAGCTGATTATAATAGTGCAACCGTGCTGCAACATATTTTTGGATCATTATGAAGCTTGTTCATGCCAAATGATTAACAGAGATAATAGTAGCATCTTTGTTCAGTCCTAACCATCTGGCAAAAGTTAACCCAATGCTGTCAAAATGCCAAATGTTACTGAAACTAAGATGCACTGACGGTAAAAATTAAAGGTTATCCCAAACGAAGTAACATGGAGGCCATGGTTTCCGAGATCTGCTTTCCTTCAACATGGCAATGCTTGCTGGTCACGCATGGAGAATTATGCAAAACCCTAAAACTTTGTGCGCCAAGTTGCTGAAAGCAAGATGCTTCACCAATGGAGATGCCTTTACTGCCATACTACCTGAAGGTATTTTTTTTTTCCTGTATATAGTGCACGTGGATGCTGGGGACCTCTGTTTCCATTATCTTTGGAAATCGATCCAGGTCGGATCGCTTGGAAAAAATACCGGCCAAGTCTGAAACTGTCTGATATTCTTACAGGCAGACATCCCTCTGTACCGCTCGCTCACCACTGTCGGCATGACAACTGGACGTCGCTGGGGGCCCTCGCGACCGCCCTTCCCGCTGCATATTCTCATTGCGTGCGCACGGACACTCTGGTGTCGGCCGCGGTGAGCGCCGTCCCGCGTACACCTCGCAGGCTTCCGGCCGGGAGTGGCTCGTCCTTGACCGTGCGCTTGCACAACTGAGTCTCCCCCGACACACGTGTGATGGCATGGGGCGACCCAGTGGCGGAGCTGGCATATAACTGTTGGGTTCATATGAACCCAATAAAATCTTGTAAACTCAGTGCTAAATTAGTGTTCAATACTTCACAAACACTATGCACACAACATGGTGAACCCAACGACTCTATCTTCTAGCTTCGCCACTGGGGCGACCAGACCTCCTTCCGCGCCTCGTCGGTCTACCGCATGTTGTGCAGCTCCATGACGCCAACTTGCTTGGGTTCGCTCCCCTCAGGGCTCAAGGTGAAGATTTTTCTGTGGGACAATGTACGCACTACGTCCGCTGGACTCCTTTCTCAGATTGTCGCGCACGCCCAGCTGTGGGTGTGTCGTGCTCCCCCTCCCCGTAGAGTAGATTGCTCCCCCTCCTTGCTTGGTGCCGTGATCTTGAGGATTAGCTCTTGACCTCCTTGCCCAAAAAGTCAGGATGCAGACGGGCACGGAATCCGCCAGTCTGCTCCGGCCGCACCGCCCCGAAAGCCCAAACGGCTTGGCGGACCGCCTGCATAATTGAGACGGACTAGCGGATACTGTCCGCTCGGCCCGCCGGGCCCATACGGCTGTCCGCTAGGAGAAAAACTGGCATCTCCCCTGTCGTCTCGCTCAAGTCTCCAGAAGAAACAACTCAGGCCGCCAAGCTCTTCGCCGCCGTCGGGCCGGCGCCGCGTTGTCGCCGCCCAAGGCCCAGATCGCGACCAGACCTCCTTCCGCGCCTCGTCGCTTCCCAGCGCCCCATTCCTAGCCGCCGGCGCCTTCCTCTCCGCGCCTGCGCCACCCGGCTCCCTCGTCGTCGTCGCCTGTGGAGAAAGATGGGCGCGGCGGTGGGAGAGGAGAAGAATCCGGCTGAGGAGGAGAATGCGCTCGTAGAGGGGGAGGAGGAGACGGATCTGGCAGAGGTGGAGGACAAATTTCCGGCAGGATAGGTCTCTCTCCTCTTCCCTTCGATATTACCTAGTTTTCTTTTTCTTTTTTTGGAATTAATGAAAGGGATACAAATATGGATCAGAGTTGCTAGATTCACGTAAAACATGGAAGAAATTTGATCCAGACTGAATGAGCTGGTCCGTAGTTTGATCAGAAAATCTTAGTTTGAATTTGTGCATTGGTCTTGTGTTGGTCTGAACATTTTTCGATGGTACAAAACCAGTCAAACCTACCATTTGTGCAAATATTCGTGTAGTTGTGCTACATGTTATCTAAGGGCCATTAGGTGCGGTACTTAATCTTGTTTATGCATTGGTCTTCTGCCTCTTGTTTCTTACTCTGAAAGATGCAGTAGTTATCTGATGGAAATAGACTGACCATAGACCAGATTTACGGATGAATTAGTCCACTCATCCTTCCGGTTTTGCACAAGACTTTGTGAGCAGTAGCGTTTGCACTCATCCCAAATGTGCACTCATCTCATTTCCATGTTTTTGTACTCCTCGCAGTACCATCATTAGTAAAAAAGTTTAGCTGCTCATTCCTGTGCTTGTGGCATTGCGACGGCTGTACTTTAAAGGACATTAACTGAAGATAAATAAATCTTCCCTCTGGCCATAATCTCTGAGTAGATTCTTTTAGATTTTGCATTGTTCTTTGTTGTATTCATGTTCCCATCATTGGGCAATTGATTTATTGTTTTTGTACTGAACCCAGATGGTATTTCAGAAGACCCGCTAACATGACGGAGGCTATAGTCAAGAAATGATGTATGGTCAGCTTCATCACACAAACAGAGACATAGTTGCAGCTGAGCCTGATGTGCAAGCGGAACCTCATTGGGCAAGCACGTTTAAATCCTATCTGAACCGTGTAATGTTTGTGCAAGCTTAGCTGTTTAATTGAATCTGTTGATGAATCGTAGCAACTGAACCTTGCATACTAGTCTCAGCTAGCAGCAGCTGTTTCAGAAAGTTTTGTGTATGCAATATGTTCCCAATATTTCTTGTTCAGTACCGGTAAATTAATTGATGTCAAATCTTGTACTGAATGTTGAACTGAATGTTCCACTCCATAGCAGCTGCAGTTCGTACGTTGTTGTATGCAATATGTTCCCAATATTTGTTCGCTGTTTCAGAAAGGCTGCTGCATAGCTGCGGTTAATTTGTGTTGGTTTTAGCTAGCTGCAGCTAGTACAGCCGTCTCCTAACACCAAATATCGCTAGCGGCTCGATTTGTCCATTGGTATCCGCTGGCCATAGCGGCCGAACCAACGGACACGGAAGCCACTAATCAGCTGATTAGCGTGCACGGACGAGGCGGCCCAAAGCGGACTGGCCGACGGCCCGTCCGCCTGCACACTGACCAAAAAGGCCTCGAGGGAACCTTGTACAAAGTGTTTGACTAATTAATGAGAAGTTAAACTGATGGCATCTTTCAGTATAATGTAATTGTTGCAAATTATTTTGAACTTTTTCAATACTGCATTACTATTTACTTTTTATACGTGCATACTTATGTGTATTTTATATGTACACGTGAAGCCATCTGCGATTGAAAAAACTAGTACTCGGCAGTGGCATCGCGATCACGCATGCCTCGTGGTAGGGGCCGTATTAGGAAAAATTAATAACTGATGAGGTCATACCGAAACATACGTGGTGGATTAGGTAGGCCAAATAAAAAAAATGGAGGCGTATGGTGCTCTCGCGGCTCTTCTTTTCTGTAGCCGCATCACCCGCGCCGCACACAAGGAGAATCACAGAAACGAAACACACGATCATGGATTCGGTAGTACGAGTGGTAGAGTCGTGCCTCGTAGTGCCGAGCGACGAGACGCCGCGGGAAGGGCTCTGGCTCTCCCCGTTGGACCGGGTGCTGGCCGGCAGAGGCCACACCCCGCTGGTCCACGTCTACGGCGGCGCCACCGGCGACGTCGCGGACGGCTTCTTCGATGTGGCCAAGCTCAAGAACTCCATGGCGAAGGCGCTGGTGTCCTTCTACCCTCTTGCCGGCCGTCTCGGCGTGGATTCCCAAGGCCGCGTCGAGATCGACTGCAACGCGGAGGGCGCGCTCTTCCTGGTCGCCCGCTCCGACCACACCGTCGACGACTTCAGCGGCGACCCGTCGGCGGAGCTGACGAGGCTGTTCGCTCCTCGCGTTCAACCGTCCTCCATCATGTTGGCCATACAGGTACTTCGGTACTTCACTACTTCGGAGACTGGAATATATAGCTTCATTTCGCTGCTTCCTTGTTAGTGGTCGATTGATGCTGTACGTACCGGTACCATACATGCGCGCAGGTGACCTTCTTGAGGTGCGGCGGCGTGGTCCTAGGGACGGCAGTTCACCACGCCGTCGTGGACGGCTCCAGCATGTTCCATTTCACCCGGACGTGGGCGAGCTACTGCAGGGACGGCGAGGGCGCCGCCGTGGTGGAGGAGCCCCCGTGCCACGACCGCGCCCTCCTGCACGCGCGCTACCCGCCCGTCGTCCACCCGGAAACCATCGCCATGTTCTGCAGCAGCCTCACCATGCACTCTCATTTTCCAGAGACGACGTCCGTCCTCGCAACCCAGGTCTTCACCATCTCCGGTGACCAGCTACGCGCCCTCAAGCGCCGCTGCGGCGGCGCCAGCACGTTCTGCGCCGCGAGCGCCCTCGTGTGCAGGGGCGGCGCCACTACCGGGGCGAGGAGGGGCGGTCGCCCCGGCTCGCCTGGGGCGGAGCAGGCACCTCTAGCGGCGGCGGCGGCGCGGCGCCATTGACGCCAATAGCGAACAGGCAGGCAGCCAGGCAGGGGTGCGTGCGAACAGGTATTGGGCCGTTGGTGGGCCGAACCGAGTGCGTGCGAACAGTTATCTTCCAGTGTTAAAATCCCCATCGCGACGCCAGGACTCCAGGACTCGGCCACGACCTAGCTAGCTTCAGGAAATCCCCATCGCGACGCCGACCCGCCGCCCGCCCCTGGCCGACGACCCGCCACCGCGTTCCCCCCACAGCTCACAATCCCTGCCTGCCCGTGCTGTACCTCCGGCTCCGGCCTCCTCAACCTGAGCGCCGCGCGCCGCCGATGAGCTTGGATGATGAGGACGCCTGGCTTGCCGGAGTGGAGCAGGAGGAGGCAAAGCTAGCAGAAGAGGAAGCGGCAGCAGAAGCTCAGGCATTGGCGGCGGCAAGAACGAGCAAGCGGGCGCGCGCGGCAGTAGCAGCAGCTCAGGTTATCTATCCCCTTTGATTTCAGTTTTCTGTACAATTGTAGGATTACATGTGTTGTCAAAAAAAAAATCGCCGGTGGCACAACCTTTGATAGTTCGCCCCCCCTCATCTCAATTCCTGGCTCCGCCACTGCTCGTGTGGCGGTGCGTGTGCGTCGCCCACGGCCTAGACCCGGACGCCACCACCCGCATGAGCTTCCCGGTGGACATCAGGCGCCGCCTCACGCCGCAGCTCCCGGCCGGTTACTTCGGCAACGGGGTCGTCAACGTGTTCGCCACCGCGTCGGTCAACGACGTGGTGTCGGGGACGCTGGCCTCCGTCGCGGGCCGGGTCAAAGCCACCGCGGAGCGGCTCGACGACCAGGAGGTGCTGAGGTCCGCCGTGGACTACTTCGAGACGACCGCGACGGCAACGGAGAAAGGCGGCGGGAAGGCGGAGGATAGAGGGAACCTGCCGGAGACGGAGGTGAGGATGAACAGCTGGTTCCACGTGCCCATGTACGACACCGACTTCGGGTGGGGGAGGCCGCGCGTATCGACGCGGGCGGAGGCCGTGCGCGGCGGGTGGGTGTACCTACTGGCTGGAGCTGGCGGCGGCGCGCGGGTGCTCATCTCCTTGGAGGCGGCGACTCTCAGAAAATTCGAGGTTGCTGTACACCGAGTTCTAGCCAGCCAATGTGCTAGGCTCTGAGCCGGAGAGCATATGCGTGCACATGATTGAATTCCTAGCTAGCGGCCGATCATTGAGCGAGAGGATTTCGTTAATCAATAGGGATCGTTCTGTATTTTTATATCCCTTAGGATTTTATCTGCAAAGTTTTATGTCTTGTAGTCTGTCTGCAATGTTCGATCATGTACCTGATCAGAGTAAGTGGTTGCTCTTAAAAAAAATGTTATTTGGTTGCCGATCCATCTTGCTTTTCAACTTCACTAGTTAATTTCCCGTGCGTTGCTACGGGTGTGCCTCCCCACTCATTGTTGACCCGTTCATTGTGCCTCTGTGCATGTGTTTTCTAAGATCAGATTTTTGTTGGTACCGTGGAAAAATAAATGTAAATTATGATGATAGATTGTTGGTGAAAAAAAAATCGATTATGTGATTTTTATTGATGGTGTCAACAAGTTAATTAAAAATATAGTGATGATTGATAGTCAGTGAAAAAATACGAGGGACGAATGGTGGAGTGAGAGTGAAACGCATAGTGCCAATTTCTTTTTAAATAAATACCAAATATGCTCTTTGCAACGAGATCTAATTAACCCCACCCAACATCTTAGAATATTAGTTACCGTTTTACAATTACGAACATCTTAGGTTTCGCCTAGATTTTGATTCCATAGCATTTGAATTTTCTTAGAATTCACCCCTATACTCTCACAAGTTTCGCCATATTTCAACCTCTCAACCTCAGTATGAAAAAACTCATCGTTTACTCCAATCTAGTTTCTTCTTATACATAGACCTATGAGTTTACAACTATTCTGTAATTTCAAATTTGGCAAACTACATGGGAAGATCGCCAACCATTTTGTTGGTAAAGTCAATATATCGATCAGGACAAGAACCTAACTATTTCACTTAAATATCACCATATCAAAAAAAATATCATCAATCAACAACTCAACAATTTGAGGCCACCCTAGGCAGCTGAAACTGAGGAATAGAGTCAAAATGTTTGCTCTATCTTAGGCATGAGGGACGACAAACACTTATCACCCTGTCAAAATTTGGTGTAGATGGATGCAGATAGATCAATTATACAGAAATCTCCTTTCGCAAATTTTTTTTTGCATCATTTGCTCTATCAACTCTATCTTCGTATTACTCATGCACGTGGAGCCTTCCCTGCATAATTAATAATTTATTAGTTGTACGATGTTTCAAAACTTACAAACACCAACCAAAAACATATGGTATATGTCATCTAAGTAACTGGCACCTGTTATTTCCTTTAAGTAGCTATAGTTGCAAATAAAATTACAAATAATTGGTCTAAGTAATTGGATCAGTTCATTTGAGCGAACAATTATTGCACAAGCATGGCAAGGAAAAGTATCTCAAGGATGACTGAAATATGTTTTGACAACATTACTTTTGGCTGAAGATCACAGAGAGTTGAGGTATTGGCGGTACATATATCCATCCGACGACTACTCGATCCCATATATACTCGCATTCTTGATGCGCCACTTGAGTAAAGCATTTCATAAGCATACCGCAGGCATAAAATTATACTAAAAAATTCTGTATGAGTAATTTTTTTTTAGGGAGCAACAAATTACTCAGATCTCATGTATGCTCACAAGATCAGATCACGATGGTTTGATATGTACAACATCCCCCCTAACTCCCAAGGAGAGACGAGAACAAAATCTAATGTTTACAAAACATAAATGAAAGGAACTGTCGGATCAGAAAGAAAAAAGTTGTTTTAATCACCTTAGGGAGATTACAATTCTCTTTTAATTCCAACGGTGAGGAGGAACAGCTTTCTCAGATGTGCTCAATTTTTTTGGAAGCTTCTATCACTTGGCCTGAGCTCCTCCTGTACACAACCTGAAGAGAGGGATAACATTACAATATGAGATGCAGAATATACACTTTGATGCACATACTTGTTCGCAAGAACAGAAGACTCAACAGAACATATTTTGACAAAAAAGACCACTTCAACGAGTGAATCGTCAGAAAAGACCACTTACCAAAAAAATTGTCAAAAAGGACCACCTCCGCCACCGGCCATGCCTGCCGCCACCGGCGACGGCGGCACGTCCCTTGATCAATGAACAGTGCCCTGATCAATGACCAGTGTACCATTTTGTAGTACATAGAGCTAGCTACGAAAATTTGCCGGATTTGTCTTTTTTGCTGAGCCCAAAATATGAAGTTTTTTGCGGTGAAATTTTCGCACTATCGTAGTGCATAGAGTTAGCTACATCCAGGTATTTTTTTTCAATTTTATTGAGATGTTTTTAAAAAATTCAAAACGGGTTACGTAGACGATTTATTCGGACGAAGATGCATGCTTAGCGTGCCGCCGTGGCCCGTGGCGGCCACGGACGCCGTATCGGCCTTTGCCACGTGTCGCTTGGCCAGCATGCCGCCACGTTACAGGTGGTCCTTTTTGACAATTCGTTCTGGAGGTGGTCTTTTTTGACAATTCATTCGTCGAAGTGGTCTTTTTTGTCAAAATTTCCTATTAGTGCACGTTGTGTCGCTATTAACAAATAGATTCAGCCTAAATAGACTGTAGAGCAGTAAGCATAATATACCGGCACCTGATGCCAAAGAATAGAATTTCAAACACATGTCCTGCAACAACCTACATAGATTAATCTCTCCATCTCTTGCTGAACATACAGGAGAAGGTCAAACTTACCAATCAAGCATGAGAATAACTATACTGAACATTTGTATACGTGATATGACCGAACAGTGTTGATTACCAACAGCTAAAGAAGCATAGGAGTAACCTTGGCAATACAGAGCATCAGATGGAACACATTGCTAGATAACTAATAAACATATCCATGAACCTAGATGATAGAAGAAAACAATATGCTATATTCATGACATGAGGCTCTATTGATATTCAGTTACTCACCAAAAGGCATTTCACCAATAAAGGTCGTATACCACCTACAAAAGAGTGTGACTGAGCAACAGCAACAGGCAAGAAAACTGAATCAACTGGTGCTGCAACAGATGCAGCAATAGGTTTTGGTCGAGCTGACATCATCTATTGAATCGTGGGTGTCATTTCTTCTACCACTCGGTTGACTTCAGGTCTATTGCGTTCTTCAGGCAAAAACATCACTCTCATCTGATGTTATTTGTCTCTGTTCAGACACTCTTTGAAACTTGGTCTTGTCTTCTTTCTGAGAAGAGATTACTGTTACAGAAACAAAATAGCACACTATAAGAAAGCCGAACTCTAAATGAAATGTGCATGATCACAACCAGCTGAACAGAGCAGTCGACTCACCGTTCTCATTGAGAAATGAAATTATGATAGCATCCTATTGTAGCTAAACGAGCCAGATGATGAACAAACATTGACCTCGTGGAGCGAGTAATACATTAAAAGCACACATGATCTCATTGCTATGCCACTGCAGGAAATGCAATCATGCTTATATACAGTTACTGACACAAATAAGAGATCACCGTCTTGCTGCTTGCGGGATCAGTAGATACAATCTTGGTTTGTTCTCTGACACCATCACATCAATTCTTCATCTCCCGGTCTTGTGCAGCCTTCACAGCAAGCGGTTCCACTAAATCCACAGGGACAATGGTAAGACTAATAAAAAATTATAAGTAGACAATTGTGTGGGCATATCTATTTATAATCTGGAAGTTGCACGAACACCAAATCATCCCAACACCAAATTGATCTGGGCTCGTAGTTGGTGGCTTACCTGCACGTACAGGACGCTCTGCACCTGGAGGCCTGAGTTGTGGAAGTGGGAGTACTTGTTGCCACAGCAGAACGGGGCACCATCCGAGAGGATCAAGTCAGTGGACCTGCATCCATGAATCAGAATGGACAAAGAAATATGCAGCGAAGCCAAGGCAGGGGTGAGCAGGAATACCCAGTCGGCGCCGGGATCTGCCGCGTTACAGCGTGCGACGCTGCTGCCGCCGCACCTCCACGCGTCCAGAGGCAAATCATCAGTCTTCGTGTCGCCTCCGGCGAGCCTCCATCTACTCGATCTGCTGCTGAGGTGAGGACGAGAGAGAGGAGAGCAGGAGCGGCGTCCCGCTATGGTGAGGGAGGCGAGGTCGCGGGGTCGGTGGGTCGTTAGGAGAGCACGAGTGGCGGATTGAGGCAAGGTCATGGCGCAATCGATGGCCTCTTTCAGCCGCCGGTTCAGCACGCTTGCCGCCTCTGCGGGTGTCGATGAGGGGTCGCCGATGAGCTTGGCGTCGAGAGATTGGGGGAGAGAGAGCCACGGCAGGGTCGGGCGAAGGCGTTTTTCTTTTCTCGCGCGGTTCTTTTGGCATTATTGCGCTAATCACGGGAGTGGTAGAAGGCGCGACGACGGACGAAGCCAAACACGGAGTGGAACCAAACTTTTCTTTTAGACTAGTTGAATGCCCGTGCGCTGCCACGGGTGTCAAATAATTATTTTTATTTCAAATCTAATAAAGTCAACCAAAATGCACGTGTCTTCGATTTTTATTGTCATGAAGACAATAAAAGGCATGCCGGTCATATTAGTAATCAATCAAGTGCAATGCACGTGGAACAGTGTGTGGTAGCTTTTTTTTTTAATTATTATTATTATTTCTTCCACAATGTGTAAAATATTTTTACATATAAAATCAAGTGACAAATTTTAGTACTCAAATTGCCCGGCCCCAAAAGAATGAGCGAAACCAGGGTCTACAAGCAGGCTAGCACATGTACCACAAATTTGATGACTCACTATTAGGTTCAGTTTTCAAGTTCCGTGACAATTTTCACATTCAAGTTTTACCACGACCTAAATTTCCATATATTTTTTTGCTTCTATTTCTTGTTTTTCAATGCATGCTTCAAATCAGCTTTTTTTTACAATAAAATTGGTAGTACATGGTTTATGCCGGTGTGCACATGTGATTACCAGGTTGGGTTACAGCAGTAGTGATACTTTTTACTTCATTAGACTCCATAAATCTCGTTCATTCTTGGAGCTCAAAATCAAACATATAGTATTTGATATCCGTTGGCAATGCAAAATTAAATGTATTACACATCAAATGAAACAAAACCATAAATAAGTACTATGCAACCAGATACAATCGTTAACTATAGAATAAGTATAACGTATACAACTCGAAAACCTAGAAAAATTTACAACATGGGGAACACCTAGAAATCACTTGTTGATGATAATTACATGCTCCACCGGCTTTTGCAACCTGTGAGCATGATGTAATTAAAAAAATATTTAGGCCGTCTTCTCTTCAGTTTGAGGCTAGCACTAATACGGTAGAAGGGTAGCCTGGTAGGGATTGCCTAGTTTTTCGCTGTCTAAAAACAAAAGAATAAGAAGTGTATGAAGATACACGTACATTTTCAATCTTACAATCAATCGAATTGGTTTATTTCTATTTATGTAGGTAGCTCAGATCTGAACAAGCACAAATAACCTGCAACACAATGAGCGTGGAGAAATCAGTTTTTGAAGTCAACCATTCTTACCATCGCAAACTGCAGACACCGCTATTTAAATGATCAGAGAGAACTCACTCATGGTTTTGGTCACCCATGCTGATCTCTTCTTACTGGCGTCGCAAGACCAATGAACACCGAATCACTGACCTTCTCCACCACCATACCTGCAGCCTTCCTACACTTCAGTGACACTGGTCGAGATCAGCTCCTCTCTGTCCTTCCAGTGGAACCCATAAAAAAATTCCCTCATCCTGCTGAATCGTTTGCTGCAGTGTTTCCCCATCTCTGCTTTCCCATGCCGGCTATGCTGGACTGCCCTGTATCTGAGAGATTGGCGTGCACCTCACCGGCGTCGAACGTAGCGCGCCTCTCCGGCCTCCGGGGGACTCAACCACATGAAGGCGACGTGACTGAGGTGGTTCTGGATGGCGCCTTGGCGGGGGGTCTGCGGCGTGCGGGCTGTGTGCCCTTGCTGGGATTATGTCCCAGAGAATTTAGGGGACGGCGGTGCAAGCAGGGAGGCGCACTCAGTCGCGGAGAACGGCGACCGTGGGAGCTTGGAGGCGTATGGCGGATACCTCGGGTGCTGCGATCTGGGGAGCTTGAGGAGGCAGAGATGTACGGGGCGGGGAGAGCGAGGCGGCCGGCGGGGCACTGCAGCCGGATTCGTCGAGATGGGGAGATTGATTCGGAAGATGATTCAGCGGAACGGTTTCCGTGATTTGGGGTCGTGGACCTCCCGGACGGATGGTTTCCACGGAGTACTGACCATGGAGTCGATCTCAAACGTGGATTTAACAGTTTGACGATCATGTGTCGTCCGTTCGTCCGTCCAAGACCCGAGACAGGACACTTCATCCTTTCTTTTGTAGTAGAGATAGATAGGAGAGTACACGTGCTTGCACGATTTAACAACACGGTCAGTATCACATGCACTGTTACTGAACTCTAACTAACGTACGCAGATTTTATAAGAGTCATGCTTAATATAAAAAATTAAATATCTATAATCTCTACTATATAATACGAGTAGTGTTTCTTCCTCCCGAATTTTGGTACGTTTGACCGTGGCGGTGGTACGTCATTTTTATTTCCGGTTTTGCCCTCCCACCAAATCACATATTACGCACTCATGCCATCATACCGTTTCGTTTCACCTATTTACGGGAACTGCCACCGTAAGTCAAACAGATCGGGAAATTCCCCTCCGAGCCTGCGTTCGCCCAACGCCGCTGAGATTCTCCTCCTCTTCCTCTTCGCCGCCCTCGCCCTCTCCCTGCAAAATATCCACCGCTTGCGGCCTGCGACGATCCCATTGCTGTGCTGGTCCATAATCCCCACGAGTCACACGGAAAACTGAGCATACACGGCGAGCTATTCGTGTGGGCGGAGGAGTTCAGCAGCTTGAGCACGGGTGGTGGCAACAGCTTGGTCGTCCCCATCCAGGGCGGCCGCACGGGCCGGTACGTGCTCCGCCATGGACGAGCAGATGCTCCCTGCGGCCAGATCGCGTTGGTGGTTATCCCAAGATCGGTGAGCTTGAGAGCAAGATCCTTGTGGTGGTGATTAATTCTCGTCCTGGATCGAGCTCCAGGCGGCTGGATCCGGTGAGCAAGCAAGATCTGTATCGTGGCTGTGTGGAGGAGAGGAGATCCTAGACGGCAGAGTGCGGTTCGTCTCCTGCTGGCTTCCATCATAATTTTGTACATGTTCGCTGGTTCATGAATCTGAATGGTTCATGATTCTGTACATGTCCGCTCGTATCCACCTTATTGAAATTCTTCATGAACTTTGCAATACGTCAATACGTTGTTTTTGCAGGGATTTGGTCAGAAACGTGTGTTCTCAATGGTGGGTTCATCCACTTTTCAAATATGTGCTGATTTGTTGTCAAACACGAAATTAATCAAAACCTATTTTGTTGTACTAAATTTGTTGCATGTTCTCAGCCTGGAGATGTTCCCCATGGTTTATACTGACGGTTCATGGCTAGACCATTTTCTCAACCTTTGGTATGGTCCCCGATAGTTGTCCGAGTACAAGTGTTTTTTGCACAACGTGCATGAATCATGATGTGGGTTGGGGGGCAGCTAAGAACTGGACTAAGGGTGTGTTTGGTTGGGTGGCTAACCACCAAGTGGTTGGGGGTAGCCACTTTTTAAGTGGTTACCCAGTGTTTGGTTTGTGGTGTGGGGTGGTTGAGGATAACCACATTTTAGGCATATTCCCTCAAAAATGTGGTTGAGCTCAACCACCACTTTTGTGGTGGTTGAAGCCAACCACCTTTGGGCGAGCTGTTGCGGTTAGCTTAAAACGTTTTGCCGCGTCTCACATTACCCATTAGAAAGAAAATTAAACTTTTTAAATATTTGAACAAAAATTTCTCTTTCCAAACATATTAAGAAATTAAACCCTTTTCTATATTTGAACAAAATTTTCCCTTTTTATATATTAAAAATATTTAAACAAACTTTTCTCTTTTATACATTATTTAAAAAAACTTTTCCCTTTTAAATATTGGAATAAAATTTTCCTTTTTATATATATCAAAAATATTTGGAAAAATCATTATTTTTAATTTTTGAACAAACTTTTCCCTTTTAAATGTTGGAACAAACTTTTTTACTTTTTCTATATCAAGAGTATTTGAAAAAAATTCCTTTTTAAATATTTTAACAAACTTTTATGTTTTATATATTAAGAAAATTTCAAAAAACTTTCCTTTTTAAATATTTGAACAAAAATATCTCTTTTTTATATCCTGATTTTTTTTGGAAAAACTTTCCCTTTTATTATTTAAACAATATATTCCCTTTTAAATATTGAATAAACCTTTTCCTCTCTTCAACCATCTCTAATCTATTAAAACACACATAAATATGGCTAACCCTAACCACTTTTTATCTCTTCAACCAAACAGGAAAATGGGTCAACCAACTTATACAACCAAACATGAAAAATGGCTACCACCAACCACGTGGTTGGGGGTACCCCCAACCACTTTTTCATAGCCACTCAACCAAACACACCCTAACATATGTGTAGATTTTGCATAGTTCTGTCAAATGAGCAACTGCATAGTGACATATTTGCGAGTGGAGAAGGCTATATTTTAGTTACTATAGAACCAAGAAGATCTGGTTTTTTTTTTGGCGAGGATCTGATATTTTCTTGATAATACTGTTAAAGTACTATAGTTAGCAAGTTATTATTTTGTCTTTCTCATTTTTTCCTGCTAATAATCAAATATTATGCTAAGAGTTATTCACCGAACTCCCGTGTCAACTTGATGATCATCTAGGTAGAAAAATAAAATTATTCAGTTGATCGATTTGACTTAAAATTTGGATTGTGCCAACTTTTTTCAACTATAAGTTGTTTTTCCACTCCCGTTGCAACGCACGGGCATGTTTACTATATATACCTACCTAGAGTTACTTAAAGCAATTGTGCGGGCATTAATATTAGCTAAATATTTGGGGGTAGAAAAATGGGTGCATCTTCTCTACATTTTGACATTTTTTTGGTTCAGTCGACCAGCTTATTCTAAGTAAAAGTATCAAGCCAAAGGACCTAATTCGTATTCATATTTCTTAGTCATAGTTTGGTTTTCGTTTTATATCTATTCCATTGGCCTGTTCAAATTATGAGATATATTAGATGTACGCCTGTAATTCATATAAAATGATTGGAAATTCACACTGAATGGAGCATAAAAGTAATCAAAATATGCATTGCATTGATTATGTTTGGGTGTCTCCACGACATAGTTTTTTCTCTCCCGTGGCAACGCACGGGCATGTTTCCTAGTTAGGATAATTTAGATACTTTGAAGTTGAATCCCTCGAAGAATTAAATTAGAAAATATAAAAAGCGAGCAGACACTGTTCGTATAAATATCAGAAGTACCCGTAACGTACAACAATCCATCGTCGTCCAGCCCGGTTAGGATACCTGGCTTTCACCCAGGCGACCCGGGTTCAAATCCCGGCGATGGAGCACTTTTTGGATTCTTTCTTTTTATTCGTCAGTCCCGCTTTGTGCCCCCACTGACTGTAGTTTTAATTTCCTTTTTCAGTATGGAGTGGATTTCACTATTGATGCAGCAGTGGACAAATGAACAGTACAATAAACTATGAATGGTTAATGTGGACACAAGCATGCAAAAATGTGCTACATTCTCTGAAGTTGGACGCCCAGATATGTTACTACATGGAAATAACATAACTATATAGTATATACAGGTTTCTCCTTGCGACAAATTTTACAATAAACACGCTTTCAAGATCCGCGCCTCCAAATGACAAAGATATCATATCGCAACACGATGGCACAAGCAGGGGTGTGAGGCAGAGCAACAGTTCTTCAGGGCATGCTGGAAGCTCCTCATTCCAGCAGGAGCTGTTCTAGCTCATCAAAGCCCTCGTTTCCATCGCCGAGTTCTCCTGATTGGTCGTTGTCAAACACCGCCAGTTGGGCGTGGCCATCGTTCTCGTCGTGGAACTCTCCTGGTTCATCGTTGAAAACCACGGCCATCTCATCACCGGGAGACACACCAGTTTTCTCATAGAACTCTTCCTTCTGGGCATCCCACTCTTTCACGATTTCCTCTACCCTGTCACCCAGCAGTTTTCCATTATCAAGGATGTGCTTGGCATCTTCCATATCAACCGTTTGGCTCGCCTCTGTGAATGTAAAAGGGAATGTAAAAGGGAATGAGAAAAGGATAGCGGTAGGGTCATTGAACAGTTCTAATAATGCTAATGAAATTCGAGATAGTGTAGGAAGATGATGGCAACAGATAAGCACCTGCAAACACTGATTCTTTGGCTTTAGCGTAGTTCATTGACAATTTCTTGATGGTATCAAGTTCAAGCTCCGCACCCTAGATGCAGACGTGTCAGTAAAAGAAAGGAATATGAATATCATCGCTGACAACACATCAATTACTTATTTAAACCATTAACTGGAATAGTTACAGCATGCGTCAAACACTAACATTGGCAGAACATAGGGTGATAGGCAGGGAGGTGAACACAATAATTGATGACATGGACTGTCACGTGCTTGGGTAACGAAGGGGATAAACATCGCCGGAGGAAGTTAGATCATAGGTGAGGGAGACAGATCTACTAAAAGTAGATTGATATATTTCTTATTGCTTGGTTCCTGCGTTCCAATGACTTCCCTTATATAGAGGGGTCTAACTTCATCCTCAAGGAAGGATCTTATCTCTAACTGAATATTACCAATTCTAAAGATAGACTTCCTAACTAACAGAATTACAGAGATGCTAACAATAACTAAAGAGATAATGAGGAGTCCATCCTCTGTCCCGCCGGGGCTGGAAGTCATGCAACATGACATGGACCCTATGTGGCAATGCCCCGAAGTGTGTTAAATGGATCTAAAAAGAGGCCATACATGGAAAAGGAAGCAATGCTATATATAAAGAGAATAAACCTACCAAGTCTGTGTGTGTAGAACTCCCTATTTTAGTATTTGCAAACAACCTGCAGCATGAACATAATATTCAGAATGTTAGTAACTAATAAGTAATGTGTTCTTGTTTGCATAAGGAGAATACAGCAAACTACCCTGCAAGAAGATAACACAAATAAATGCTAATGATAAAGTTCAGACAGATGGTAGAGAACAAAATCCACGTACTTGTCACAGGCAAATTTCACCCGTTTATTCTGGAATGCATTCAATTCATCAACCTGCTTGGCCCCATGGTCACTAAGCAAATTGATGAATCCAAACAAAAACATGCCTTTGTCTAGCATCCTTTTGACAAGTGCTGGTACGAGACCAATTCCACTCTGCTTAGCCTCCTTGACAAAATCTTTGAGTTGCTTGGACTCCTCTATTGCAATCACAGCGCATTAATATTCATACTCTAATAAGCCTTAAATTAGTGACTAAAAAATATACCTTACCAAGAGACAGGTAAATTTTAAAGTGTGGCTTGTATGGTTGGCACTCATAAAGACAGTAAAGGCAGTACAGCCCTGCCAACCTTTGAGGTAAAGAACTTTGGGAAGTCATATGGCCTATGTACACAAGAAAGAGAAAATACGTCACCAGTGCTGCAAAGAAGACTACCTGTGAATAAAGTACCAACTTCCAGAAAACATAGCTTACCTATACAATGCAAAAAGAGGGACTGCATGAAAACACCCGAGTTTGTCTTGGGTCTGCCCTCATAGATATAAGAAAATTTCTTGGCCATCCACACTCTCTTGAAATCGGTGAATGATGTGCAATGTTCCTGCCAAACAGAAATGCAAGGGTGCTACTTATTTAACATGAACATGACACAGTTAGAGGAACTGTATTAGAGACAAAAATTACCTTGGCATAGTCATCTAGTAGCTCGTCAATATCCAGCTTGAAAGGAGCAAGATCCATACTTATGGCCGACGATAGACGTGAATCTAAATCCAGAGAAAAACTGTTCACTTCAACAACAATAACAAAGAATCAGAAATGTACTACTAAAACAGGCAGCGTCTATCAGAAAACTCCACTACAAGAAATAAAGGGCCTCAATGAGCAAGCGATGTCTTCAGCACTTTGCATGTTATACTATCACTGGACTCTTTAGCTTGGTATTGTAACCCATGTTGTATTCTCTACCAAATTGGCATACTTTAGTTTATGAATTGCGGTGGCTTTTGGAAAGCACTTGATACTTTTACCTTTCAATGTAACAGTTAAGTTAAATACATATTTTAGGAGCTGTAACAGCGACTTTACTAGAACTAGTAAGCATTCCCCTTACTAAATAGATCCCATCGCGCAACGAAGCACAACTATGATCTGGCCATGAGTCTAGACTAGTCTCTACAGAACTAAGGGGTTCTACAAGTTCCAACTAAAAAGAAGTGACAACAAAGCATTGCTGCTGCCCGACTGGACTAAAGGTAGTATTCATACGACACGACGAATACAAACTGATCGCAAATCGATCTTAGAGACCAGACCAAAAAACTAGCTAAGTGAATTCAACCAAAGAACAAAGATGCAAAACTTCTTTTGACAAAATGCAACAGCGCTTCTTTTCATTAACTGAAATAGGAGAATTACAGATGAAATACAAAAGGGAAGAATGATAAGAAGTGTACGAAAAGACCAGGAAAGAAGCTATGTAACGAAGCAGGACTAAACTGAAAAAGAAGGGGAAAAGGCAGTCAGGCAGTCAGGCAGATCAAGCTAGATGGACAGCATGCTAGTCTGCCTCCAACATGCTCACCCGTCAGCAAACTCCTCAAAAAACTTAGAGGCAGTGGGACCTTGCTGATTAAAGACACTGGCCTGAGATGCTAAACTGTTCACTGAATTTAAATCCTAACAATATGAGAGTGTGTACCAAGTAATTTTTCAATAGAGTGAACAACTATTACTGCAGAGATAGCTAACAGGGACCACAGTTGTTAGGGATGTCATAAGTGCGCTCAGAGCGGATGAACTCACAGCAAGGGATTTCCAGATGAGAGCTAGTCGGTGGCTGAAGAGGGATTCAAGGCTTTCAAGCAAACGCCCGGCCAAAACTAAGCTCTTAGCAGTCCCAAAAAGTACCTCATTCCAAAGCAAGGTTCAAAAAGGCGCTAGGCGTTAATTATGCGTTTTGCCAGCGCCTTGTGCTTTTCTGATCAAAGCGCACGCCTATGCGCAATTATGCGGTGATTATGCGTGATTAAGCGCTAGGCGTTTGGCCAACGCCTTGCGCCTATGCGTGCCTAGGCGCGCCTAGGCAAACGCCTTTTTGAACCATGTTCCAAAGCATAAAAAACACGTCTCGATTGCAGAATTGTTATACAATTTATACTCAATACTTAATGATCCAACAAAGTAGACAAACATGACAAAAAAAAACATACAAATAGTACAGGGATGCAAAAGACATACAGTGACCACATCAACAATAATAGAAGAACCTAACATTAAAGGAACCAAGAACGCAATGCTAAGATATCTTCGTCTTATATTTCGGTTTAAACATGAAATTATTACGACAAATGCACCAATTCATGGCTTGAAATCACCTGTATAATACGCTAGGTGGGGACTGAGGTCCAGGGAATCACCTGTGGGCTGTGGCCGTTGTGTGTCTAGTGAGAGTAGCCACGCCCAAGCGACGAGCCGACAGGGAACTCGTCGGCGAGCCCGACCAGAAGGCGCCTACGACGGGGAAGTGGAGGCAGTCTTCAGGCAGGGGGCAGCGCCCACGAGGGAGATCGCCGCGGCGGCGCAGCAGAGGCGGGAGAGCAGCGCTGTGGCGCAGCAGCAGAGGCAGAGGAAGGGGAACGACGCGGCGCCGCTGACGAGGATGGGAGGCGGCGCGGCGCCGGGGACGACGATGGGAGGCGGCGCGGCGCCGGGGACGACGATGGGAGGCGGCGCGGCGGCGCGACGCCGCAGAGGGTGGAGACGCGGAGGACGGCGCGGCGGCGCACAGACAGGGAAGGAAACTCCCAGTTCCTGTTTTCGTCTCGTATTTGTTTACAGTTTGACCCTTTCTACAACAAATTTAAAATCTGAACTCGTTTCAAAACTATTAGCAGATCTGACACGTACGGTATTTAAACCATCGATGGCACAAGGAAGAAATCGTGATGGATGATCGCCAAAGCATGCTGCCCCCTGCACAACTGAGAATAGAACAACAAATCAGATGACCAATGTAGGAAATTTTGGTATAGGATCCAACTCTCCAAAAATCGTATGAAATTCGTTTGAATCAAAGGAGCCTTTGTTGGAACTTATAAGATATGTCATGAAGAGTATATAATTTTCATTTCATTGTTGTTAGAATTGTTACCATGGACCATCTCTTCTGTAATTCACATCCCTGATGAACTAGTTGACCAAGCATTACAATTGAACCCATTCCACCAACCACCACGCATATAGTCTTAATCATTTGTCAAAAGCCTCTTCGCTATATAAAACGCTCCGAGTGGATGGTGGGCCCATTTATTCCTTGTTCAGTACCAGAAGGGAGGGAGTTAGACCTTCAACCCTTTGTTTGGAGAGCTCTACTTTCGGATCCAAGTAGTCGCGTTCGAGTCGGACTAACATTATGTGGGACCTTTACTACGCTCTAGGGAAGCCTCGTTTGGCTCGCGTGCATGCTCAACCCCTTCGAAACTACCGTAAATTAGGATTAAGCTGCGCTCCCACGAGACGGCCCAACCTATTCAAAAAAACATGATTGTGTCAACTCTCAAATAGTGTACGGCGACCTTCGTCATAAAGCCGACGTACACACCCCTAATAACCTCCATTTAACCACATCATCGGAAGGTATGCAATGGTGCTAGATATGTCAAGAATGTGATTCGCCCCTTCGACGATGAAGAGATACACTATGATCCCTCTCGTTATTACGGTGTCCATCATCGTTTGGCCAAGTGTTAGTCACAAGGATACCAGACTATGGTAGCTAGTGAAGGAGCATAAACCGATAACAAGCCGAGCACTTCCCATAAGCTTCTAGAATATGCATAAGTTCCCGGAAGGTCCAGAAAGTTCCGGAACATCCCGAGGGCTTCCCATCAAGGCGCAAACCCCAGCCATGGGGGCAAGGTGTCTAGACTCCATCTCCTTGTCGGCCACCCCTGGCCCTACACATAGGAAGAAAGGGGGTGCCCCAAGGGCAAGCCAAGCGGCCACCCTAGCCGTACCCCCGCCCTGCCGACTCCCTCTCCTCAGCTGCACCAAAAACATGCATATGGTTCCATGTTATGGCGACCACTTCTCCCTCTCCCTCCAGATTCGATCTAGAGGTAGATATTCTTTCAAGAGATTTCTCGTTGCTTCTTGGGTGTTGGATCGCTCGTTGTCGTGGTGTTGTTGATCGGGTACACGTGGATACTTGAGAGAAATTATACACTTTGACGCTAGATCAAGCGAGCTTTCACGACAAGGATACTCTCGCGGCTAGGAGGTAACCTAGCTACAAAACTTGTACGATTTCATCAACTACATCATCATATCCGCCCCCATGACGTGTTCATCAAGGGTATAATCCCGTTACATACACCTCCATGGTCGACCTTATATTTTTTGTACGGTAATTTTTTGTTTTACATAGCACATTCCTAAACACTGATATCAGAACCAAGTCCTATGGGTAGTTGCAAGTATGACTAGACCATATACAATATGTGGCATTGCATATGTAATTTGCGGGGTGGTAGATGATATCTATCACCAAAGGCCTCCGTAGATAGGTGACCAGTGATGGACTGCTGCCCGTAAATGGAGCTAGACTTCCACTAATAACATTAGACTTTTGTGACGGCCAAGCTGCGAGTAAATGATGGAGGTTAAGGCCTTAAGGGCAGTGAGGCCTAATCTGAGGTAGTGAATGCGCTCCCACCTAGTTGGGCCTGACTTATGAGGATCGGGCTAGTTTTCTTGTTTCATTTTTCATAGTCCATCCTATCGTATTGTAAGTGGTTTAAAGCTGCGACACTTATTTTGAATTGGAGGAGTATTAATATAGTTTGTTTGTAACTCTTTTATATATATACTTTTCTTCCCTTACTGTCACCTTTTTATTTAGTTATTATTCGTATTAAATATTACTCCATCCAACTCAAATTACATGGCGTATTTTATTTTGTTATGACACCCATTTCAATGTAAAGTGCACCCTAGTGGCACTCTTGCGGCGCAAATGTCCTGGATTTGACGATCAGACGTCGCAGGTTAATTTTTATCCTTTAAGACATAATGTCGTTTCTGAATCACGTACACCTTTGATCTGACCAACCTATTGTGCTACTTCAGTTTAGAAATAACATTGCGCACGCTTGACTTGAAATCTTGCTTTGCTTTTTGTCTCCGCCGAGAGTGAGCAAAAGTTTTGAAGCATCATTGCACCGAAAGAAAAGGAACATAGTTACATAGACTATTGGGCTCTGTCTTTGACCCTTGATTTGGAGGAAAATAATGTGAGAACATAGATGAAAAATTGTTTCTGTCTACCTCAATAGATACATAAATAAAAGAAATAAATAAATAAT
The DNA here is from genome assembly GCA_947311845.1 of Poa pratensis. NCBI lineage: Eukaryota > Viridiplantae > Streptophyta > Magnoliopsida > Poales > Poaceae > Poa > Poa pratensis. The sequence continues at coordinate 14,361,459 of CAMZMU010000114.1, forward strand.
TAAATATATGTCATCTGCCACCGGCTGTCTGAAGAAAATATGCTTTGACAACACCAAAAAATATCTGAGCACTTGACACCACAGTTAGTCATTCGACAAAAAAAATCACTTAAATTTGTATGAGGTAGTTTTGCAATATTCATGTTTGTACTCCACCTATTCGCATGCTCGCAAATTGCCGCGTTGCACGAATAAGAATCCCGTCTATAACCTGACTCAACATGGAATAATCTGCAGTACAATTATGCCATGATGCCGCACTCATCAGGGCTTGGAAGCCTGCAGGAACACTATTCCCCCTTGGTCTCTTGCTTTGGAGAAAGAAAGAAGCAAGAATCAGGATAGGGTTGTTACAGCGAGTTTCGCTTTCCCCTCTCCCTCTACAGTGCAGAGCGGCGACAGGGCGGCGAAAAAGTTTCCTCTCCTTCTCGCCGGAGCCGGAGCGGATCTCCGCCGTCTCTCGCCGCCTCGGCGGTGTGGGGGGGGGGGGGATCTTGCTCCCGGTTCTCCGGTGTGTAGATAGAGTAGGATTAGGTTCCCTCGGTGGCGAATCAGAGAGGGATTCGGCGCCGACAGGGATTTGTTGTTCCGGCTTCCTCCCTCTGCCTCGCTGGAGACGGCGAGTGGGGGCCGTTTTGGTGGCTCCGGACGGCGGTTCCGGTGGTCTTCGTGCTCCCCGTTCTTCGGATCGGTGGAGGGCTGCTTCCCCTGGGCAATTGATGGGGCGACGCCGTCGATTTGTCCTCTGTGGGATCCAAGTACCTTCGCTCCATCGTCGCCATGGTTCCGTTCTTCTCCGGCGGAGGCTGTGGGGTTGTGAGGTGTTGTGCAGGAGAGGGGGGTGTTCGTGTTTCGCTTCTGGTGTAGGTTCTGTGGAAGATGGGTGGCCGATCTTGCGCGGCCAAGCCGTTCCGGCGGCGACGGGCGCGGGATCAGGAGCTGCCGAAGGCTTGGCCGTGCGTGTTCAGTGTGCTAGATTCCGTTGCTTGCGGCGGATGGATCTTGCGGTCGTCGACAAGGTTCGTGGTCTTCACTTCTCCAAGGTGCGAGTGGTGCTGCTCTCTTCTTCCTCTCCGACGGTGTCGGCGTTCTGGAAGTTGCAGTGGCTGCGGTGGTTTAGCGACGTTCGTCGTTGCCGTTGTGCCAGTGGCGTTTGCGTGCGTTGTAACCGGTGTGTATCTGCACTTTGTATGCTTCTACTATGAATATACACTGGTTTCCCTTGTTCAAAAAAAAAAAAGAATCAGGATAAAGCAGCGGGAGTTATCATCATCATCAGTGCCCCTAGGTACGTAGCAAGCTATAACTCTGCTTTGGGATGTTCTTTATGCTCCATAATTTCGTCTCTTTGCAATGCTTTATCCGTTCATCATTACTACGAATTGTGTCTTTTTGACATGCAGGCAGATGAGGTGATGGTTCTGCTCCCGGAACCAATTCCTTGCTTAATCTTGATCCAAGACCAAGAGCATCTGATGGAAAGTTCGATTGTGGCATGCATGCAGTTGATTTGATTCAGGGCAGAGATCAGATGCTCGGAGTTTACACATCAGAAAGGATCAAAACAAGAATGACATTTTCTGAGAAAGCAAGTTCAGAGCCTGATTGCCCAGCTTAACTGGGACACTGAGTGGCCATAACAGTAACTTCTGCATTGTCATGGCGACCATGAGATGGACTACTGCTTCAGCTCTGACGGCTTGCATGCTTCAAGTTGGAACCGTTGTTCTTCAGATAAACCGAAGAATGCCGCGACGTGTCGATCGATCCGGGTACAATAATTTCAGCATCTTTTGGTGATGATCAGCCCTAATTCCTGCCTGCCCGCGCAAGTTATTCGATCTCGCAGCACCCAGATAACAACGGTTTTACACGCTTTTGAAGACATTCTTAATCGCAGCCCTTGTGTAAATTGGGGAATTTGTGCGCTCTTATCCTCACCATCAAGGGAAGAATAGCAATGACGAGATGAGGAGAAGACAGGATTGGTTGTTTTCTGAACCTGCTGAGAGCAGGATTAGTAGGCAAGAGAAGAACCGGAATAATCCGACGTCGAAGGAACAAATGCCTGCACCAGCACACAAAAGAGAGATGCCCTGTGTTTTGTCACTTGTCACTTTGTCAGTCACAAGCCCTGCCTATGGCTAGTTGAAAATAAATTGTGGTTGTAGGTGCACCCTACTCAAAATGCATAGTCATATATTGATATATACAAAAAATCCAATAAGTACAGAAAGCAGTACAATTTCTTATAAAATCTGCCGGAACAGACTCGATTAAAAAGGAGCAATTTTGAATCCATGGGCACCTTGTTTATTCCATTTAACAAATATATATATATATATATATATATATATATATATGTGGCCATACATGACCATACTGTCTTTGATATTTGAGCAGCTCCAAATCCAAAATGAAGAGAACATATTCTATTCTATTCCTCGACACCCTTCCTCTGCAAGCCAACCAAATCGATCGATCTCCTCCATGAACATGCAGCAGTATAAATCTTCCTTGCTGCCGACTCGATCGACCAAGAACACAAGAGGATAGTACGACTGCGATACCAACCACCTCGGAAGCCATGAGATACGGCGAGGTGGCGCACTTCAGCCACCCGCAGCACCGGCTGCGGCTGGAGCAGCTGGACACGCCGTTCCGGTGCGACGGCTGCAAGGAGGTCGGCATCGGCGCGCGGTACCGGTGCCCTGTCCTGGCATGCCGCGCCGCCGGCGGCGACCACGACCTGCACCGCCAGTGCGCGCTCCCGCTGTCCCCGCCGCCACCGCCGCTCCGGCACCCGTTCTACCCGAGGTGCGCGTTCCACTTCCTCGCGCGGGCCCCGGGCGCGCCGGGGACGCGCTACTGCAACGCCTGCGGCCGCGACGTCGGCGGGTTCGTCTACCACTGCCGGGCCTGCGGCTTCGACCTGCACCCGTGCTGCGCCACGCTCCCGCACGTCCTCGACGCCGGCGGAAGCAGGGTCGGCGTCAGGCTGTACCTGCAGCCGAAGGCCGAGGCGGCGTGCCACCGGTGCGGGCACCGCGGGCGGAGCTGGACGTACCGGAGCCACTGCAAGAGCTACAGCCTCCACGTGGCGTGCGTGATGGACATGGTCGTCGAGAGCTGGAGCGGCGTCGGCCGCGCGCAAAAGAGCTCTGTCGTTGGAGGAAACTCCGTCGTGGGGAGGAGCGTGTACGACGGCGCGGTGGTGGCGGGGAGCGGCGGGTACAGGGTGCCGGCGATCCGTGGCGCGGCGAAGAGCAGCCACGGGAGCAGGGAGGGAGGGTGGTCGTCCTACTGGGGGATGAGGAAGGGCAAGCTGAAGCGCTGCTGCGAGATCGCCGGGTTCGCGGCGCAGGTGGTCATCTCCGCGGTGCTCGGCGACCCCACCGCGCTCATCGCCGGCGTCATCGGCTCGCTCATAGCGCGCTGACCGCGCCAGACCAGGGCACTGGTTGACATGACTCACGTGGCGCTGAACCATGTAAATTACTCCATGTACTGCATGCCTAACCTACGTGGCGCTGCGTGTAATTATATAACTGGCGTCCACGTCAGTGGGCGTCGAAGTGGGCATCCGCTCGTTTGTCCTGCTTGATGAGCTGAGAAGGATCATCACAAACGGAGGCGACGAGGCAAAGTGGAGTCTCTCATAACCCTTAGGGTTTTTATAGTCCTCGGGCGACGCGGCGGCGGCGTCACGAGTTTTTAACTTTTTCTCCGTCGATCCTGTTCGCTCCGGCGAGATACTGATCATGGCGGAATCGTCTTCGAGTGGATCTCGTCGGAAGGATTCGATGGATCCGAGTCAATTGCTGGAACGGCTCCACCTGGAGGAGGATGAACTAGATAATCTTGTCTGGGAGGAGGAGGTCGATGAACCGGAAGCTAAACCCAAGTGGCTAGCCCTGGCGCGAGTTCTGACGGAGAAGAGTTTCAGCCAGGGTGCTCTGATCGGAGATATGCGAGGGGCGTGGAGTCCTGCGCGGGATGTGGTCTGGAGGAGAATAAACCCTAACTTGTTTTCAGTTCAGTTTCACTGCTTGGGAGACTGGAACAAAGCCCTACACCAAGGACCGTGGGATTTCCGGGGTTCAGCGCTGATTATCCAGGAGTATGACGGGTTCTCCAACCCTGAATCTGTAGCACTAGATCGAATTGAAACATGGAGCCAGATCTATAAACTCCCTGATGGTGTGTTGAAAAAGCGAGATTTTGTGGAGAATATGGCTAGAAGGATTGGGGAGGTGCAAGAAGTCCAGATTGAGCTGCCCAATGGTTACGTTGGTCAGTTCATTAGGGTTCGTGTTAAGCTTGACGTTCACAAAAAACTCACGCGCTTCGTCAGCTTCTCAAAAGGAGGTAAACCAGAATTTTTTCAAGTCAAGTATGAGAAACTACCAACCTTTTGTAATGCATGCGGTATGTTGGGGCATTGGCATGAGGAATGCGGTACAGGAGAACATGACACCACTAAATTCGAATGGGGTTCTTTTATCTTAGCTCCAAGGAGAGGGAAAGGTGGTTCTCGCAATGCTGGGAGTGGTCGCGCTTATTCTGAAAAGGATGGGACGATGGAGGACCTGGGCGTGGTAGAGGTCGTAACCCAATGAGAGGGCGTGGCTTCGCTGGCAGGGGACAGTGGAACACTGAGTATAACAACCCGGGGTATGTGCCGGCAGGACTGCTGGGGGAGACAACTATTTCTCGGGATGCTTCAGTTATGGAGGAGGATCAGCAACAATTGTTGGGGTTCCCGCTCAAACGTCTGGCCAACGATGATACCAGTACAGCTACAATATCGCCACTTGCTGCAGGAAAGGATGATGTAGATGAGAGCATGGGCAATTCTACTGATGATGAACAGGTGATTGGTACTGATGGAAATCCAATTACTCCCCAGAAATCAAAGAACAGGAAGAAATCAAAGATGTGTGATGGTACTGCCCAGGACAGCGGTTTAATCAAGATATCGCGGCCTCTAAGGAGGCTGACCGGACGCAATGAAAATACTAGTGTGGAATTGTCGCGGTATGGCCAGTACCGCGGCCTGGTGTGCCTTGATGGAGCTCCAGGTAAAACATCGGCCAGATGTGATTTTTTTGTCCGAGTCACATTTGAACAAAGCAAGGGCAGGTAAGCTTAGGAGGAAATTGGGGATGGATCAATTTGCTATTTTCGAGAGTGATGGTGCGAGTGGGGGCCTTATTCTTTTCTGGAAGGCTCCGGTTGTTATACAACCAATGGATATTCAGAGAAACTTTATTGATGTTGCTGTTTGTCATACTCATAACACCCCTTGGAGATTTACAGGTTTTTATGGCGAACCGAAGTGGGAAGATAAACACCTCTCATGGGATTGCTTACGAAACCTGAAACAAAATGCTGATTTACCTTGGGTTGTCATAGGAGATTTTAATGAGATTCTGTACTCCATGAAAAGGAGGGTGGGGCAGCAAGACCCCTTCGCATGATGCAGAACTTTCGTGATGCTCTGGCGGACTGTGGGCTAGAGGACATGGGTTTTGAAGGTGAGCAGTTTACTTGGAGAAGGAGAAGGATCAGAGAGAGACTGGACCGTGGTGTTTGTAACGGAGGTTTTCACGGTTTTTTCCCAGATGCAAAGGTTGTTAATGCGGGACACCATAAATCTGTGCTGGATACAGAGGGAGATGGCAACGTTGCATCACATAGAGCTGGTGGGGTTAGGCCTTTTGAAGCACGATGGTTGAAAGAAGAGAATGTACAAGAAATTGTTCAACAAGCTTGGGACAGTACGGGTCCGGACTCGGAGTTCACTGACAGAACTGCTGCTATTCACAGCGAGTTGCATCATTGGGACCGTACGGTTTTGAAGGAACCTCGCAACAAGATAAAGGACTTGAATAAAGAATTGGAGGACCTAAGAGCTGGTCCATTATCGGATGCAAGCCATGATCGGCAACGTGAGCTGCAAATCTTGATTGAAGAAGCGTTAGAAAAGGAAGAAATTTATTGGGTGCAGCGAAGTCGCGCAAATTGGTTGAAACACGGCGACATGAATACTGGTTTCTTTCATAATTTTGCTACAGCCGAAAGAAGCGAAATGCCATCAGAAAACTGAAGAATAACGATGGATTGTGGCTGGAAGGTGATGATCAGATCAGTGCGTTGGCCACTGATTATTTTAAGAACTTGTTCACTGCTGAAGTTTCTGCTCCGAATATGGAGGTTCTTCGAAAGGTTAAACCAATTGTGTCTGAATATATGAATGAATCTTTGACCGCTCCTTACTCAGAAGAAGAGGTTAAGAGAGCTTTGTTTGCCATAGGTGATCTTAAAGCACCGGGTCCAGACGGTTTACATGCAATATTTTATAAGAGGTTTTGGGAACTGCTTGGAGAGGATTTAACTAAAGCTGTTCTTTCGGCAGTTAATAGCGAGTAATTCCTGCAGGGTGGAACCTGACTACGATTGTGTTAATTCCAAAGGTGGATACACCGGAGAACATCACCCAATTCAGGCCTATTAGCCTCTGCAATGTTATCTACAAGGTGATCTCCAAGATGCTTGCGGCTAGGCTCAAGATTCTACTTCCTGGTATAATCAGCGAGAATCAAAGCGCCTTTGTGCCTGGCCGAATTATTACTGATAATGTAATTGTGGCGTATGAATGTATGCACACCATGAAGAAGAAGAAAGTGGGAAAGAAAGGTGTTTGTGCAATAAAACTTGATATGCACAAGGCATATGATCGGGTAGAATGGGTGTTCCTAAAGAATATCATGCTCCGACTTGGGTTTAATTCCCAGTGGGTTGATTTAATCATGTCATGTGTTTGCTCGGTGGAATATAAGGTCAGGATTAATTCCAGCGAGTCGGATACCTTCTCACCATCAAGGGGCTTGAGGCAGGGGGATCCCCTATCCCCCTATCTTTTTCTGCTCTGTACTGAAGGTTTGTCAGCCCTAATTAAACATGAAGAAGAGAATGGAAATCTAAAAGGTATTCAGGTATGCCGAAACGGCCCCATTGTTTCCAATCTTTTGTTTGCTGACGACTCTCTTATGCTGATTCAAGCGGATGCTACAAATGCTACCACGCTAAAAAGAATATTGGATAATTATTGTGTGGCTTCGGGCCAATTGGTGAGTGAAGCAAAATCATCAATATTTTTCAGTCCAAACACCAAGGTGGAGGACAAGGCCGAAGTGTGTCAAATTCTGAACATTATGACGGAGTCAATTACAGATAAATATCTTGGTCTGCCTGCAATGATAGGTATGGATCGAACAGATTGTTTTCGCCACATAATTGATAGAATTGCAAAATTGGTGAATGGCTGGAAAGAAAAATTATTGAGTTTGGGTGGAAAGGAAGCTCTCCTCAAAGCGGTGGCCCAAAGTATCCCAACATATGCGATGAGTGTGTTCAAATTCTCAAAACAAATTTGCAAGGGAATCACTGACGCAATGTCGCATTTTTGGTGGGGTGATGAGGAAGACCAAAGGAGGATGCATTGGTTTGCTTGGTGGAAAATGTGTATCCCAAAAGGACAAGGTGGAATGGGATTTAGGGATATTCACTGTTTTAATTTAGCTCTTCTTGCAAAGCAATGTTGGCGACTATTGGAACAAAGTGATTCTTTATGTGCTAGGGTGTTGAGAGCAAAATATTACAATGATGAAAGTATCTTGAAAGTGAATTTGAAAAAAGGATCTTCCTATGTTTGGCAGAGTATATGGGCGGGTATTCAGACTTTTAAAAAAGGTTGCATCTGGCGAGTAGGAGATGGCGCAGACATAAACATATGGGAAGATTGCTGGATACCAAGCAGTCATGACAGGAAAATTGTTACCCAGAGGAAATATTGTGTTAACAAAGGTACAAGAATTAATCGACCCAGTCACAGGAGGATGGGATGAGGTGTTAATCCGTGAAAACTTCTGGCGCATTGATGTTGAAAGAATTCTACAAATTCCTTTGCCTAGACATGACATGTCTGATTTCATTGCTTGGCAATATAACAAGAGTGGAAGGTTCTCGGTCAAATCAGCTTATCATGTGGAATGGGAAGCACAATTTGGGCACAAACTACTGTCCACCAATGGACACAGTACAGCATATCAAAACCCGGTTTGGAAGGGTTTATGGTCCCTAAGAGTACCGGCTAAAATTAAAAAAATTCTGTGGCGATGTATGAATGGCTCAGTTCCGTGTTATTGTGTTCTTGCTAATCGCCATATGAGGGATAGTGGACAGTGTGCAATCTGCAAGCTGGGAGCAGAAGATATTAGACATATGTTGTTTGAGTGTGGCCGAGCCAAACAAATTTGGCGAGAGCTGGGCTTGCATGAAATAATAGACCAAGTTCGGCTAGTTGACAGATCGGGTTCAGCGATGGTAGAAGCAATGCTCTGTGATACTAATCTGAAAGGAAATTATATGGAGCCCGTCTCGACTATTGACATCCTATCAGTCGCCTGTTGGTACCTATGGTGGCAGAGGCGACAGATTGTTCATGATGAGAGTGTTACCGATGTGAAGAAAACTGCTCTATCTATACAAGCTCTAGCAATGAATTATGTACGAGCTAATAGGAAAGGATATATCGTCCCAAAACAAGGTAAATGGACAAAGCCTCCACGTGATTTTCAAATACTCAATGTGGATGCTTCTTTTTTGGAGATCAATCGGACTGGTTCTATTGGAGCCGTGATCCGAGATGATACAGGTGGTTTTGTGGGCGCATGTTGCAACAGTTTAACCACGGTGTTTAGTGTTGAAGTGGCAGAAGCAATTGCTTTGAGGGATGGTTTGGCTTTGGCAAAACAATTAGCCTGCCATAAACTCATAGTTCAATCAGACTGCGCAAATATAGTGGAAGCAATCAACTCTGGTCTCTACATGTCGATGGTGGCTAGTCACATTCTGGATGAATGCGGTGATATAGCGCTAGGTTTCGGCAAGGTAGTGTTTCAACATTGTAATAGGGAGTCCAATGAGACGGCAAATGAGATAGCTAAGTATGGGAGGTCCAATCCACCGACTGTGTGGTGTGATGAGCCCCCTGACTTCATTTTGCCGTTCCTGATAAACGATGTATCGGTGTTGTGAGGCAGCAGGTTGGTGACGCACTCTTTCCCTAACCAGGGTACCGAAAGGGACTAGCAGGGTTTTAATGAGGCGGCCTGCTGACCTAATATATATGTGGAAAATTTCAAAAAAAAAACAAACAGAGGCGACGATTTGGCTCTAGGGTCTAGATGCACCCATTATGTAACAAAAAAAATGTCAAAAAAATTCAGAAAAAAATCCAGATGTACATTAGAACATTATGTGTTAGCACAAAAAATGGCATGGTGAAAAAACATTTTGTGTGAGCTGTACAAAAAAGACAAAATTCTGACACGTATAAAGACATTTTCGTGCGTCCGAATTTGTCTTTTTTGCACAGGTTGCAAAAAATATTTTTTCTTCCCGTAACTTTTCATGCTAACATAATACGTCTTGAACTACATGCGAAATTTTTATTTTGAATTTTTTGACATTTTAAAAAATGTTTTTTTAGTAGTAGGTGCATCTGCATCTACTGCCCGTTGTGAATATCCGCATCACAAACCGACTAACATCGAGACAGTCAGGAAAGTGCATGCGCCCATAGAAACACCTTTGCTAATTTGTGGCTAGTTAATTTTAAATTTAACATCATTCAGATTAGGACGCGACTAAACAGTGGTCAACCATTATTTGAATTCAGCGAGGTAGCCTCAAACAAGAAGTAAATTCTTTTTTTGGAAAGTCACTAGTACATTATATTTCATTTCTGAAAAAAAAAAGAGCAAAGCAGTGACATCAGTTTGTTTGGCTTCGATACTGAAAGAAAAATATATTTTTATTTGATATTTAAGAAAAAATAAATTTCTAATGTACTCCGAGATACAAGTGATATCTCTATCTCTACTATCTAAAAAGAAAAGAGTAAAATCCATCAATGGTCACCGTATTTGAGGGTGTTACTCGCCGTGGTCACCGTACACAGCTATACGCAAGTTACGGTCAACGAATACGTGTGGGTGTGTCGTAGATGGTCACTACAGCGTGTAGAGCACCGTATTTGCTGATGTGGCAAGTGGTGATCCCATATGTCAGGCCCAGCAGCTGTCAACAGGGGAAAAGTACGAATAACAAAAAACAGAAGGACTAAATTGAAAAATAGCCGTCGTTGAAACGACATGAACTCCCCGACTACGTCGACCTCCGCTGTCGACGACGACCGAGCCGAACTCCGGCATACCCGCGCTTCTCTGCTGCTCGAGCATCGACGGCTATATCGGGACTACGAGGGCAGGTTCATGCTGAGCTATGCGGAGCGGTTTGGCAAGGCCACGAGCTCAGTGGCCAAGCTCGCGACGCTCTGGCGCGGCCTGCAGCTGGCGCTAGAGAAGGGGCGTCGCAGAAACGAGGCTGCCAAGGCCGGCCAGATGTGGTGTCAGCACGGTGGATCCCTGCACTAGTAGGAAAAAGCTTATAGGTGAGATGCTATCAGTGGCGCACCAGATCCCAGTGCGCCACTGATAGTCTCTCACCTGGGTTTCTGGATTTTGAAAAAAAATACCAGTGGCGCACTGCGCCACTGGTAAATTTTTAGCAGTGGCGCACCGTAAACGTGGTGCGCCACAGGTAAGTTCCAGTTAAACTTGAAAAATTTCGAGGTGGAGGAGAGAGACTACCAGTGGCGCACCAGACAGTAGTGCGCCACTGGTAATTTTTTTACCTGTGGCGCACATGGCAGTGGTGCGCCACAGGTAATTTTTTTACCAATGGAGCACTGGGGCAGGTGCGCCACAGGTAATTTTTTTATCTGAGAGAGACTACTTCACGGGTCAAACCGACCGGGTCGGTCTGGTTCGACCGAACCACGACCATCCGCGCCTCTCTCTCTCCCCTCGCTCTCTCCCTCTCGCGACGCCCATGGCGACGCGGTCGCCTGCACGCCCGCCACCGCGCGCTGGCCGTCTCCGGCCACCGCAGGCCGTGCCTCCGCCGCAAAAACGCGCGCCTCCTTCTCCTCTCTCTCCTAGCCCACGGAATCGAGCGCTAGCGCCCTATCCAGGCCTCACGCAACCACCCTAGCTAGCTAGGGTTTTGGGACGGCGTGGTGCTCGTCGTCTCCGATGAGGTTGGGGTACTGCAGTCGGCCTTCCTGGCCCTGGCTGGCCTCCCCTTGGCTGTTGCCCGACGAGCACAGGTCGTATTCCCCCGGCGTGGGGGCCCCTGTCCTGGCGGCCACCGCCTTCTTTTCCAGCTCCGGCCACGGTGAGCTCGGCTCACCTGGCTTAGGTAAGCACTCCTCCTCCTCCTGACTACCTGGACCTCCCTAGACTAGCCCTAATTGACTCCCCTCCCCTTTTCCCCAATTTGGGATGTTAGGGTTCAGTACTGAAGAATTTATTTAGTTTCATCAGTGATGTGGGCTCTGTGGTGCTCTAGCTAGTGTTATTCTAGCTCCTTGTGATGTGCAGTGACTCTAGGGATGGCATTTGAGCTTGATCGCTCATGTTGCAACCAAAACTCTAAAACTTTGACACTTCTGTCAGTGTTGGGTTCAGGTGTTTATCTGATGCTATAGTGCTTGCTTATGTGCTACTAGTGCTTTCTGCTAGCTACTTGCTAGTGTGTATATGCTAGAAAAATTATGCTACTGACAGATCAACACTTAACTGAAGATTGACACCTCTGTCAATGATCTCTGACAGTGAAACTTATTCATGAAAATGGCATCTTTGAGCTTTAGCTCATACACAAAATAGTACACACATGTTGCAGCTCTTAGAGCTTGCAACTATCATCACATGCTCACATAATAATAACAATGATTTTCTGAACCTTAGGGTTCAGGAATGGGTGTGTATGTGTGTTGTATAGGATTATGATGAGGTAGGTGGTCACTATAGGTGACTGCCACTTCCTCTTCTTCCTTGAGCTCACACATAACATTTTCATGTTTGTGCCCATGCGCTTGGCTCTGCTGTGGTGTTCCTCCTTGCAGGGGATGCACAGTGTTGCCAGCACTTGTGTGTGCTACCACTCTCTCTCTCTCTGCTAGAAAAAGAAATTCTAAATGAAAACCTTTGAAGATTCCTAAGCCTGCTTGGTGTAGAATTGGGCAGCACCTCCCTGTCTTGGATATATTCATAAGAGAAATTACTTTGATATATTTGATTGTAGTTCTCACATGGTTGGTTGGTTGGTTAACAAGTTGGGACTTAATTTCCATGAGTATCATCTTGTTATGAATTGCCCAAGTCAGCTACTTCTTATTCTGAATTCTGGAAACAGCAGACTTTATAATGTTGCTTATCAGTTACTTGCACACTTGAAACAACCACAAAGTAATAATGATGTAGGAGTATGCCTGTTGGTGTTGAGATTGTCGAAATGCTGATGTTGTTATTGGTATAATATTGGTCAGAAAATTATGTTGTTTGGTGACAACCACAGCTTTTCCCCTTTTTATTGCCGAAAATATTGACATGTCTATAAGTGGGGGAGATAGCATGTGACAGAAACCCAATGCCATTCTTGTACTTATTGCTAGGAACATGTAAATAGGACAGCACAAGATATATACTTGGTATGATATAAATTCCCATTTCTAGCCATTGAAACCCTGCAGCTTTACTATGCCCAACTGCCCACTGTACCGATTTGATTTCGAATTTGCATTTAACAAAATTAGCTACAATGCATAAGTATTACCAGCCCCTACAGCTTTCTAGTATCTAAAAGCTCAATACATATTTGGTAGTTGTATCTGCAGGGTTGGACAACCATGGCTTGTTGTAGTGTTTTATCTCGTTTTCTTAATAAGCCTAAAAACAGGAAAAGTACTTGGAGCCTATTCCCTATGTTAGATATGTTAATTGTATTTAACTTGAAAATATATATGTGTATAAAACTAACTGTGTAATGACTTGTATGTGCATGGTTTTGTAGATATGTTTGCGGCGACGCCGACGACGTGTCACGACGGCATTGACACGTGGTTGTGGTGGCGACGATGACATTGACACGGGGCTGTGGCGCCGACGACGGCGACATCTTGCAGTGACGTTGCCGCTACTTCTGTATATTTGTGTTTCTAAAACAATGTGGTGTGTTGTAATTAATAATGTAGGATACCACTCTTTAAAATGCTATTTGTGTTTCTGAACTTCGCAACAAATAATTGTTTTGATTTTTTTTTGAATCCCGAAAATGATACTAGTGGCGCACAAAATAGAAAGGGCGCCACTAGTAGTATATTTTTTAATTTCCCAAATTATTAGCAGTGGCGCACAAAATAGCATGTGCGCCACTAGTATTCACTTACCAGTGGCGCACCCTTTGTCCTGCGCGCCACTGATAACTGAGATAGGTGCCCCACGGAGACTATCAGTGGCGCACTAGAGTCGACTATCAGTGGCGCACGGGCTGGTGCGCCACTGATAAGTCATGTTACCTGTGGCGCACCGCTAGTGCGCCACAGGTAACACTTATCAGTGGCGTGAGTTCAGTGGCGCACCGCGGTGCGCCACTGATAGTGGATTTTGGTGCGCCACTGGTAGCCTTTTTTCTACTAGTGCTGGGTGGGGGCGCGGTAGATACTCTGGAGCGGCAGCAGCGTGGTTCCCCGGATAGAGAACACGATCGGTATTCGGTTCACGCCTCCGCCGGCAAGCTCGGTGTTGCCGCGGCTGTGGCCCTCTCCAAGCTTTACCTACATGTCCGTTATAGCCGCCTCGCCGTTTGCATTTAACTTGCCGAAGTAATCCTGTTGAAGAACCTCCAATCGCCGGATCCACGCTCGTCTTTTTCGCCTCCGGCATCCCTCGCCGCCGCACCGATCTCCCCCGCTAAAGATCATCTGACCCGACGCTAGGGTCCTAGAGTTCCGCGACACCCTGTTCTACCTGGTCGGCATGGCCGCCACGACTAGAACGCGAGTCTGTGCGGCGACTCTGTACTTACATGCCGTTGCCATGTCCGACGCGAGCGCGAGCTCGCGCCCAGTGTGACCAGAACTGTCCCCCGCTCGTCCCTCTCGCCACGAGCGCCGCTCGACCCCCAAAACCTTCCTCGATAAGCTCGGGATGCGGAGGAGCATGGGCTCAACGTAACGGAGATCGCCTTCTTCAACGCCGGCCGCCGCTCCGCGACACGACACGACAAGCGGGTCGACGTCCTCTCGAATCTCTTTGAGTCTTTGAGAGCGCGGTAACAGCAAGATTGTGCACTGCGCGACAGTTCTTGGAAGTGACAGCTCTGCCCGCATCCATCCACTATACCTAGGGGTGGAATCGAGCCGAGCCGAGCCGGCTCGACCAGGCTCATAAAATCTCGAGCCGAGCCTGGCTCGGCTTGCCTCACAAAATCTGCAGAACTCGGGCTCGAGGCTCGGCTCGTCAGACTCGCGGCTCGGCTCCGACCGAGCCGAGCGTGACAACTGGGATACGACTTTTCCTCCCAGTTCAGATCGATCCCAAATTCCCAATCGATCTTCTCTCTGCTCTCGCACGTCCTAGCCTCCAGTTTTAGCCTGCCGCCGGCCGCTGCCGACCACCACCGACGCCGCCCTCTGCCACTCGCCAGCCATGGGTCCGTTCCTCCCTCTACCCCCTGGCCCCCTCTCCTCCCATAGCTGCTCGCAGAGTCGCAGTCGCCTGCTCCTCCCGTAGCGGCGGCGGCGGCCGCCGGCCTTGACGCAGAAATAGGAGCTCCGTCGACCGCCCTACTGCTCTTCACCACCTGCACCCCTAGCTTTACCGGCTGCTCTTCGCCTCCGGCACTACTAGCTCCTACTGCTGTGGAGCTTTCAATCACAGCTACGCTATAGCAGCTATGGATTAGAGGCTGTGCATCTTGTGCTCGCCCAACATGTTCACTAATCACTGCCATCTTTGGTTCTCCTCTGGTAGCTATTCAACTGATGTATTGCTTCACAATAGGTTGCATGCACTCACAGCTATACGTATTGTTATACTGTACACATGTATTGCATTCAACGGGCTCCTAGATGTATTGCGTGGTCAACCTCCACTTCCTTCAAATTTGTGTTGTGAAACTTGTGATGTATGGCACCGTAGTGTTTTTGTTGATACTTTGTTAAACTTTGTAGACTATGTTCTGCATCTATTCATGGTTATAATTGTGAAATGATCTATTTTTAGTAACGGCCATGTAAAAAAATAAATCATCGAGCCTTCGAGCCGGCTTGCGAGATTCACTGAGCCGGCTTGTCGAGCCTCGAGCCTTGTCCAGAAGGTCTAGGCTTGGCTTGCACCACCTTCGAGCCGAGCCCGAGCCGAACCTTGTCGAGCCCGAGCCTCGAGCCTCGAGCTTTAGGTCCACCCCTACATCCACCCCTCCGTCAAGAGCTTGTCAAAAGGAATGCGTGCGTGTGTGGCTGTGTGCTGTATATCCGTGTACCCTCGAATCTGTACTATGCTTGTGCCTTGTATATGCGTGCGTTCTGTGCCTGAGCTATTGTGTAGCGCCTGTGTGTGGTGTGTGCGCGCCGTGCGTGTGGCCGGCCGGCCAAAGTGTGCCTGTTGTGTGCGCTGGCTGAAGCTCCTCTGCCGCGGCCCCGTCAGATTTTGGGGAGGCAGCGGGCTCTCGCCGGCGTGGGGAGACGGCGCCATGCACACGTGTCACCGGATTTGGGGCTAGAAGCAAGGACTAAGGGGAGCGGTGGAGACATAGGAAGGAAGAGAGACGAGGGGAAAGAAGTTGCGGTGCGTGACACTGACCAGTGGGTTCCACCAGACAGTCTGACTTTGAATAGAAAATCAGAATTGTGAGGGGGCCTTTTGCAAATATGTCACCGCTGGAGACTGGTCAAGGCAATGCCACATCAGCAAATACATAGATGTACAGCCTGCGGTGACCTTCGATGACACGCGCGCGTGTATTCAGTGATCGTAAGTAAAACTAGGAAAAATTGCGCGGCGACACGCCGCGCCCGTACGGTAAAATTAAAATTTGGAAATGTCCTTATTTTAAAAGTATGGAAATTTGGAAATTATTGAAATGCAAAGAGAGTGTACGTTCGGGAAATTGTTTAGATTTCGGAAAATGTCGTGTGGTATAATTCAAATTTGGGAATGTCCTTTTTTTGAAAGTGTGGAAATTTGGAAATTTATTGAATTTATGTTAGATGTTTAATTTAACTCAATAATTAGAGGAAATACATTTTATGAGAATTTGTAAAATTTATTTTGAATCGAATTCATAATTAGGGGATATGAATTTGTATTCTCTGCAATTATTCATCTAATCAAGCATTTGTGGAAAAATTTACCTTCATATAATTAGATGAAGTGCAGTTGGATTTTTTTTTGAAATTTTGACCCTTTTTGGAATTTAGAAACATGTTTGTTTTTTGTCATAAATAGCAAGTATTTATTTCTTCTAATCGGTCAGATATGTTATTCATATTTTTCAGGTGGATAGATTCAAAAATATTGGTTTTTTAAACACTTTTTATTTCATGCAAATTGTTTTAGTAAAATGGTCATACCTGTTAGGAATGCAACATTTTTATAAATATATTTTTAAAAAGGGTATCATTCACGTTAATTCGTCTGATGTAGTCAAATATTATCGTCTGGAAACTATTGTGATTGTTATTTTTTTAATGCATCTTTTGTGCGTAGAGTTTGGAAATATGTTAAATTTGAATTTGTTCGGTATATTGTTTGCATTTTTCGGAATAACAAATTGGAAGTTATGGTTTTCATAATTTTCAGCATTGTACTGTAATTGTGAAAGTTATGACACGTAGGTCCCACACGTTAGTTTTTTTCTTTTTAATTATTGTGTTTTTAATGCATCTTTTGTGTGGAGAGGTTGAAAATATGTTAAATTTGAATTTGTTCAATATATTGTTCGTATTTTTCGGAGTAACAAATTAAAAGTTATGATTTTCATAATTTTCAGCATTTTGTTGTAATTGTGAAAGTTATGACTTTTTTTAATGCATCTTTTGTGTGGAGAGTTTGAAAATATGTTAAATTTGAATTTTTTTCAATATATTGTTCGCATTTTTTGGAGTAACAAATTAAAAGTTATGATTTTCATAATTTTCAGCATTTTATTGTAATTGTGAAAGTTATGACACGCAGGTCCCACACGTTATTTTTTTTTATTCGGAAAATCGTAAGTGGAAAATGAAAAGAATCTGACAGCGCGGGCCCACGGTGACGTCATCATGTGACGTCACCTGCCGGCGGCCACCGCGCGTCGTCGAGCTCGCGCACGAGCGCGGCGACCTAAACGGTGGCGGCGGACGGTGAGCAAGGCGGGAACGATTCCGGCGCCCAAGCAGCGCCTCGACAGCCGTTACTCGGCGAGGAGAGAGCCGAAGCGGCGGCGGAGCTCTCCGTAGTCGTCGATCTGAGAGGGAAGCAGCGCAGGGGCGACGGTGAGTGTCGGTGGCGGCGGCGAGTTCAGCGTCGCGCGGGCGGAAGGAAGGAGAAGGGGGGATGTGGCGATGTTTTGCAGCGTGGTCCTTACAGTTTCTGTAATTCGCAAATTAGTCCATCTACGTGGGAAAGCTGGGACTGCTCCGTAATTTGCGGGGAACACAGGACGCTTTTCGTAAGAAGGATGCGCTAGCCGTCCGTTGGCCGTTGGATGGACGATCGACGGCGCGGAGTGCGTCGCACACTGTAGAAGTGCAATACTGTTCTTAGAACAGTGTTAGGCGACGTGGCTTAATCTGGAGCGTCCGTTCCGCCGATCGGACGGCCGTCGATGCGCGCGACGTGGCCAGACCGACGGAAGCCCTAAACGGATCTGCTTTGATATATTGATCGATGTTGATAGATTTTGCGCAGCCTAAAATACAACAAATTTGAAGATTGGAGAGAAATATGTTTATGTCCGTCAAAACAAAAAGGTTAGATCACGAAAGTTGTTCGGGAGGATGATATTCATCTACTCGTGCAAGGAAAATTTGAACGGATGGCTGAGTGCGGCGAATTTGACAAAATTCGTCAAATATTTTTGCGAGTTTGGATCCAAAATTAAGAACTTAGAGTCGATCAAACTCGGAACCGATGACGGGAATGGAACCTACTTGTCGGCGCGCATATATCTCGTGTACATACTATCGTGAAAAGGGGAAAAAAAATTAGCGTACTGTAGAAGTGCGTCTATATAGCTACAGCAGCGGGAAGGCAAAAAAAAAAGAAAAAAATAGTGAGCTTACTGTAGTTGCTACAGTGCGCGACGCACTGTAGAAGTGCGTCTATGTAGCAGCTACAGCAGCGGGGCGACGTGGACATGCCCAGCGGAGCCCTTAATGAGTGAGCGATATAGGTATCGATTAGCTTTGATATAGGTATAGATTTTGTTCCTTCGTCGAGCCTCGTCCTGTCATCGCCTTTCGTCGGCTCGTCGCTACTCGCTACGTCCACGTTTTTTGCATTTTACCCCTCCGAAAAAATCCGACTTAACCCGGTGTCCCTAACCTACTCCCCACCCCATCGTCCTCCTACCAGATCCCGGCGGCGCCACCGGCCTCCAGCTTTCACTTCGGCGCACCATCCTCCGCCAATGACGCGCAGGGAGGAAGTAGGCACCGCTCCTCCAGAGCGACGACGGCCAACGGCGGGAAGGGAGGCGCCGCACGCCGTCCTCCTCCGACCACGCTAAGACCCTCAAGACCAGCGGAGAAGAGGGGCACGACAAGCATGACAACTTCCGACGAACCCGTCAACCCGCCAAAACATCTGCACGCACCTGCCCCTGCGCCTCCCCACGACTCTGTGCTCCATGTCGCGCCGGCCTTCGCCTGACCGCCGTCCATCAGCACCAATCGCTCCGGTGAGGATGAGCAGGACAAGAAGCGGTAGGCTCCGCGTACGAGCTGGACCGGGCGTCCGCG
Source organism: Poa pratensis (assembly GCA_947311845.1). NCBI lineage: Eukaryota > Viridiplantae > Streptophyta > Magnoliopsida > Poales > Poaceae > Poa > Poa pratensis. The sequence goes on from CAMZMU010000114.1 coordinate 14,380,375, forward strand.
CCGCTGGATTTGTTGACTATCCCACTCTTGTCGTGCGTCCTTCATCGAGTTTAGGATTCACTCGCCAATCGACACAATCAATAGCCGCTAAATCGTTTCTTTCACCCAGCGCTTTTCAGGTAACCAACCATTGTGTCGTCAGAGATCGATCTGGGTTTGTATTGTTTGGTTTCGTTCTGGAACGATCTGGTAGGAGATGTGGTCAAAGCAATTTAGGTCTCGGTTCTCTTTTGCGATCCATAGCTAGCAGTTAACCTATTTTATTGATCCATTATCTATAATGGCTAGCTGCGTCTGTAATAGAACTTAGATTAGGGTTCTTTGAGGACACCATAGCCTTGTCAGATCATGTCATCGTTCATGTGGTTAAATCTTGCAAGTGCTTCAGTAAGGTTAATGGTCCTCATGCCGAGTTAGATAGAATGATGGCTTAACGTGAAATTTACATCTGTCTTACCGCACTCCTGGTAGTCTGGTCTTCTCCCCGAATCTTAACTCACAGTTTTTCTTCATTCGCGTTACTGATTATTAGGTGGGAAGCTTGTGTACCAGTACACCAAGAAGCGGGCGAGTGGGCCGAAATGCCCAGTCACCGGGAAGAAGATCCAAGGAGTATGTGTTCATTACAATTTTCGCATTCTCTTTTAATTAATTTGCTATGGACTGTATTGATTTATGCGAGCGGATAATGCCTTCATTTCAGCCAAACGGTCGCTGATGAAAATATGTAGAATTATACTCCAGGCAAAATTAACTACGTTTGAAGTCCCACCCTATGTATATCAGCATTATTTCTCTGCGGAATTTGTTTTCATGTTTGTTTGACTTCTGGGTCGAGCTGGAATATTGTTTCCCTGTGATTAGGCATCTTTTTGTTCTCTGGATTGGCATCATTATGTTCTTTGGGTTGGCATCATTATGGCACGTCACTAATTTTTACGTTCACATATAGGATCACTTGTACTGCTTGTGCTTACAGTTGTAGTTCATTTTAAGTAATTTTGAGGTGCTGTAAAATTTCAGAAGTAGGTTCGCAGAAATCCGTTCAATAGTTTTTTATTTTCTAGGTAACTATGCTTATTAATTCTTGCAGTTAAGTATATGATCCTTCTGTCAGCCATGTGCAGGATTTGTTTGAAGCTGCCAAGACAATGTCCTCAATGCTATTGCTGCTATATTAGCAAGATATCCCTATCACCTAGACTCATTGTTAACATTTGCTGATATGTGACATAATTTAGATGGATATAGTAAGTCTCATATTCTGGAGAACATCAATCATTAGCGGACACTGTTGAGAAGTGTCTATTTGCACCGGAGTGTGCTTCGCATCCATTATTTGGTCTGTGCCACCTATACTAGAGGGTTAGATAGTTTAGTTTTGGCAGTAATGCTAATCCAGTTCGTTGCATATTAATGTATTAATATATGTCATGGATTCTTGGCTCCTCATGCTCTAATTTTGAAATGTTATGCCTATAGGTTATTTGAGATGGACAATGGAAAGAGTTGGATGCGTCCTAATCATCAACTCCATGATAAGCTTCTTCGAGGAAACGGTAATGCTTCGTCTTCGCCAAGCTCCTAATCATCAATTCAATTGAACAAAGCTTACACCAAATCCATGTCATGTCGTTCTTGCACCAATCTCCACCTACCAATGTGTTTGTGGAACCAGTGACAAAAGCTAATCGGGAGCTGATCTACATAGTAGTTCAGTTGTGGTGAACTCAGTTTGTCTTCATGGTCCTGCAATAGCAAGGTAATTCTTGAATAATGGTCCACCTTTATGTTTTGTGATTATTTCATTCTTTGTATCCAGTTATCGATGACTATTTCCTAACTTCCATAAATCTCGGGGTATGTCTAAAATATGCAAATGCACGTAGTTATGCAAATTTGCATTGTCTTGAAGCCTTCGACTTCAGTTACTATCTCTAAGGCATCTTTGTTGTGGACTTTGTTTACCATCTATGAAACTGAACCACGACAAATTCACCAATGGTTTATGAATTAGTTGTGGTTCAATTTCCTCTCTTCATTGGAAAATTTGCGAGTATAAGCACAATTTTGAGTTCTCCTCTTATTTCACCTAAAGTAGCTTAGGTAAGAAATGTGCGGAGATATTCATCTGATTCTTTGCCTAACTGGGAGCTAATTATTTTGCGTGGATCCAGAACAGATTGGTGCCTATCATAGCTGGTACCTTTTTTTTTTGTTCCATTCCTTCGGTATAGACAAGTTTGCTTTTTAAAACAAAAATATGCATTGTTTGGGTCTAAGCAAGGATGCTAAGTCAGTTCATGTAGTAAATTCTACATATATTTCAGTTATAAACAATTGTAAATGTAGCTTGAACTTCATGGATCCAAGATTTCAAGTAAATGGACTTTTCTAAATTGTCAACATATAAAACCTATGAGGAAAACCAATTGCTAAATATTATTTTGTGAAGAAATGATAATTGTTACATGTTAAACTCTGAACCCTGAAGGCTGATGTCTGTCTAATAATATAATATCAGAACCTTGTTTATTTAAGAAAATCGCGATCCCAGTTGCTGCAGAAAAAAACACTGGGTCGTTTTATTTTATTTGTGAGTTTGCTGAAGAATTTTAGAGAAGTGCTTTGGTTTTATTATGTAGTTCTTTCGTGATACAAATGTTGTTTTTAGTCTCGATATTTATTGTTGGTTGTAGACGTATCCATTAACAGATCAATTGGTCAATCAAATCATTGTCTTTTGTCCACAAGGTTTGGATTGCCAATTATTCGATGAGGCAAGTGTGCAGAGCCACCAGATCCGTCACAAATTGCTGCTATGGTGGCTGCAAGCTTTTCCTATGATGCCACCATTAATAGAATCAGGAGCGAGAACTTGTGAATGATATATAGTTACTGCATTGTGTCATTTCAATATTTATTTTGTTTGTTTTGACCCCTTTTGGTGGTTTGTGCCTTCTTATGTATTCTTCTGTTCATAAACCACTTTGTACTCAAGGAATTTTGTGCGAGTAATACAATTATTGTTACCACACAAATTTTGAAATTCAATGTCTGGCACACAACATAAGTGGTGCCTCTGTACGGCATGCAGTATAGGTATAGCACAACCGAAAACGAAACCGGTTTCACTTTCTCGACATGGTTGAATGAGGAATTTTTTCTTCGTGCATAGATTTGACATACAAATCATTCAAATATTGTAACCCATAGCAACGCATGGGCATTTAGCTAGTACTATTAAAAAAACGCTAATTTTTTTTAATAATACATTTTTTTAATCAATTTCGAAAAATATTACGCAAATCCACGGAATGGCAAAAATAATACGGCATCGGCCTGGACTAAGCCGAAAGGGCCATGTCGGCCTGGGCTAGGCCGATTAGGTTGTCGGCCGACGCCTGCGCGTGTCAGCCGACCATATCGGCCAGGGCTAAGCCGATTAGACCCTATCGGCCACGGCTGGGCCGACTAGGTCCTGTCGGCCTTGGCCCAGCCGACTGCTGCATGAATCCGTATTTCTCTGCATTTTTCGCGCCAACCCTTCCCGGCGACACCCGTTCCCGCCTTATTTTCCCCGCCTTCTTCTCTCCCTCCCATTTCTCCCGCCAAATTTATTCCCGCCTGTTTCTCCCGCCAAATTCGTTCCCGCTATTTTTTTTTAACTAATACATTTTATCATTCATTAAACAAACATTGCAACTTACACATACAACAAGAAAAGTGGGAGTAGCGACAACACAACATAAATTGAAAAAGAAAAGTCATCTACCATCGACGCAGCCTCTCGCATCACTCTTGCGTTCCGATGACGCAACACCCTTATCTTTCGACGACGCAGCACTCTTCCCCTTCGACGATGCTTCAGCCTTGCGTTTCGACGACGCTGCACCCTTGCCCTTCGACGCCGCCGCCGCTGCTGCAGCTCTCTTGCTCGCTTCAGTGGGCATGAAGATATCATCTTCGTCCTCGCTCCTCTCGACCCATAAAATCGGTTTACTAAGAGCATCCAACATATATGCTTCAGTGGGATATGTTAGCTTCTTCTTCTGCCACCTAGCATGCAGCCTCACGAGTTCTTTTTCTATTTCCTTGTAATTCCTCCATGGCCACCCATGCCTAGCTAGCTTCGCTGATAGCTCACGGAGATGAGGTGGATGACTAACAATATCCTCGAATGGGATGTCCTTATTGTCTACCTTGAACTCGGCCGTTAACCTCAAAAGGAGTGCCGACATTCCTGCCGGGAAACTACCATCTGAAGGAAATCTCGACATGTTCGAGTGAGTGGACTACAATGCTTACCAACCTTAGTGCGCAGTGGTTTTTATAGGCCGTGATGAGAAGATTTGGCGGGAGATAGGCCAGCGCGGGAAAAAAGGGCGGGAGGAAAAGGGCGAGAACAAAATGGCGGGAAAAAAGGGCGGGAGGAAAAGGGCGGGAAAAAAGGGCGGGAGAAATAAGAACGGGAGGAAAAGGGTGCTGCACCGGCTGACGACAGGAGATGACTTTGTGTAGTGTTGGTAGTACCGATGTATCTTGATTTGCATATTGTATCTTAAATTTTTGTTGTCAATGTAATTTGCAAGGTTTGTTTAATATCAATGCGAAAAATAGTCAGCCATCATCACCACTAATCGAAACAGAGTAGTAGCAACTAAGAAATAAGTCTAGTACATAGATAGTCCCAACATAGATATAAATAAGTCTGGTACATAGATATAAATAAGTCTGGTACATAGATAGATAGACAAGTCTCAACGAATACAGTGAAGTGTCAGCCACGACGTCTGCCACGACGCGGAGGTGGTGTGTTAGGCGTCGTCCATCCAAACCTGTGCGGTGGCCGAACGTCACGTGCCGGAACCAGGGACTCGTCGTGGTCCTGTTGTGTCTCCTGTGTGGGCTGTGGTGGAGGAGTGTTGTACATTCCCATCCAATAGTCCAGCTGTGTGTGAGTTTAAGGGATGCTCCCACTTTCCTGCTCACTCTTCCATGCGGATCCAGACGACTGCCGAGCGGACATAGACGGACGATATCCGTAGGCTCCTGGATGCAATAAAACTGTAAAAAACAAGTACGTAGCATTAAGCGTGGTGAATAAAAATTTATAAGGTACTTACCCTCTGGCTGGGGAGGTGGTCGAAGCTGGTAGCCCGTCGTGGGACTGAACTGCTGATGCCAAGACGAGCCTCCAGCCTGGTCAGGAGAGGGTGCCCTGGGCGACGGGTGCGACGTCATACGAGGTCGCGGGCTCTATCCACTGCTGAAAGTTTTTAATCAACCTCCCAGTCTTTCTCCTAACTCCAGGCGGATCTAATCCTGGCAAGTCACAAAGCCCAACAGGTACATCCTCAGCGGGTGGAGGTCCGGTTGCTAGCTTTTGCGCTACAAGTTGCACATGTGCTGCTACTGCAACATTTCGTGCAGCTCTCCTCTGCCTAACATGCCGGTTAGTAAACTCATCAAGCTTACCACGTATGAAAGTGTATTTCCAGAATTGGTTCTGCTTGCATAGTTTTTTGAATAGATTCATCAAAACCTTATCTCGGAACTGTGAGAAAAAATTGGCCCCCAAATGGCGCATGCACCAACGACTCTGCAGGTCTAGCCATGGCGTTTCTTCCGCAGCCACAGGGTTTGTGAGTGCCTTCACGGCGTTCAGTATACCAGCATGGCGGTCATGAAGGATGCACACGTTCGGCTTATCTTTCACTACTGCTATTTTAAGCTGCCTGAAGAACCAAGTCCAACTTTCAGTGTTCTCGCTCTCCACAAAAGCAAATGCAAGTGGCACGATCTGATTGTTGCCGTCCTGACCAATGGCGGTCAAGATCTGTCCCCTATACTTGCCAGTAAGAAAAGTACCATCAACACAGATCACTGGTCGACAGTGAGTGAAAGCTTCTATGCATACACCGAAAGAGAAGAACACACGATGCAACACCTTTACGTTTGGAAACTCTGCCATCCAAAAGTGTTTGATGTCAACATATGTGCCTGGATTACGGGCCTGCAATGTGTGGAGGAGCCAAACAACTGAGTCATATGAGTCTAGGAACGATCCGAATCTGTTCTCAAGTGCCATCTGCTTAGCCCTCCAAGCTTTGCCATAAGATATTTTGTACTTGAACCTGGTGAACACCTTATGCTGAATAGCCTTCGCTTCCATAGCTTTGCCCTGTACTATTTCTGAGTACAGCAACCGAGCTATAAGCGTCGACGAAATGTTACGATGATCTTGAGGAATACAGTCAATTCTACATGTGTGCTGTACTACGTCGCTCACTTTCCAGTTTATGGCGAACTGAGGACGATAACCGTGCACCCTTCCAGGACAGCCTCCAACCTCACATTCCATTGTCAGATATTTTTGACTTGACACCTTGGTTCTGAATGTCTTGCATGTCGACATTGCCCACTTAATGATTGCGTCTTGTAAATGTTGCTTGTCGGGATATAGAGCACCCACAGCAACCTGGTTCTGATGGTATTCCCAGGCAGAATCATGACCATCGTTCACTGTCATTGACGAAGTGAAGTCATGACTCCATGACGCAGGATTGGGCACGACATGTTCGTCATCCGACTCGTCGGAATCATCACCATAAGCACTATCACCATCTTTGTAATAACCTAGCACACCACTGCATGTTGTAGTGTACAAGTCGTTGACATAATACTCACGGAAGGACCATTCCGTAAATATTACATCCTTCAGAGTAATACAACAGAAACATAGTCGGTTTAAGGTAACACTATAGGATTACAACACTATTCAATACAAAATCTCAAGAACCTCCTTTACAAACAGAGTAGGTCTCGTGCAAAAGAAACTTCCAAAAGACTCAAGTCGAAGCACTAAGCTGGATACCAGCTCTACTTCTAACTCCTAATCCACTACTGTTGTTGTCACAGCCCTAATCTATCCATCTGGAATATCTTTGTCTGGAGTTGTGCTCCTTCTTCCAAATAATCATTGTCTTCTCCATAGACATTGTTGTCATCACTCATCCATTGGCAAAGTAGAGGTTGATTCGTTCAGGCTCCACCAGGTTGATTTGACTCCTTGTCGAAGATCTCACCAATATTGCTATGGATTCCTGTCCTTCCTTTGCTGTCTCCAGTAATCTAAGCAGGTCAACGGAGGAAAGGTGAGCAACACGAGCGTTACTCAGCAAGTTCATATAATAGGAATAAGGTGTTTTATGCACTAGCTACCATCCATACCAAAAGGTCATGGATGAACATGCATATCTTTGTAAAACATTTTTAGGAAAAGATTCATTTTATCTTCAGAAAACTATGCCCGTCATCGATTCACAGGTGCTAGGGCCTTGAGGAGCCTCCTTTCCTGCAGCGTTCGCCGTTCCTTCCTGGAACGTGGAGTAACATGTCACATTTTTACACTCTGCAGAGGTGCGTTACTTTACCCATAAGAGATCAACGCCTTGTTGCACAACCGGGCGATCTTTCCCGTCCACACTTCCTTGGTGTGGGGCCCAGTCGTTGATCCAAGCCATTCGCCGTGCTTCTCCAACAACCCCGCATGCCCACCCAATTCATGCATAGCAGAATCACCCCTGGTTCTACCCCTCACGATAGATACCTAGGCATCCCCTTGCAGACCATCATAGACACCAGAGTCCGTGGGCATTAAGGGGTCCCACCCATGTGCATGTAGTCGCACTAGATCTACAGCGTACGGCTCTGGCTGCCCGTTGACATGCGAAAGGGAAAAGATCACAGATGACTTTCCCGTCCCATTCCAAGTCTCATGGTTAACGCTTCATTTACGGCGCAAGAACGCTGACGGCATTGGTTCTTAAGTCCTAGGTAATACTTTCCCGTGCAAATGGAACCTCCACCAACCACATCATTCCATGGTTCCATCTGCCAGCCAACAATATATATAGCAATTCACATCATTCGAAATAGTTTTTCTTTTTCATGCAATGATAAACCATAGTATTTTTCATTTACTTTGATAAACATAATCAAGTAGGACATGAGCAAGAGTGAACTTGCCTTTTTGACTGCAAGATTATGCAGCCAAGGTCTTCGATACAATAAAGACTCCAAAATCTGGAAAAAACGTCATTGGTCCGGTAAGGACTAATGTTTGAAGAAGCAATATGCTATTATGCATAAGTATGAGATGCATTGCCCTAAACCCCGTAACTGACTCTCGATGGTTGAGAGTTGTTTGAGTTTTGTGATTTCTTTTAGATTTATTTCATATTCAAATTTACTTCACAAGGCAGATACTTTAAAACATTAACCTTAAGTACAATATTAAGCCTAAGAACAAAGTAAAACAACATCAATATACTCAATGGTTGTTTTAGGATTTGTTATCATCTTTATGTTTGTAAAGAACACATGTGTTAACTTGAATTAATTAAAGAAATGGTGTAGTATTATTATTCATGAAGACAAAAAGAATAACCTTTGAAAAAAATATTACTTATACGAAGTTAGGCAATCCTCAGAGGTTATCATGATGTAATTTATAGGTATTGGCCTAGATCTAAGGATCTAGATCTAGCATGTCTTTTATAGGTAGGATACATGTCGAAGATTAACTACGAGAAGGTAACTCAAGACATAGTTTACTAACATAGTTTACTTAGAGTATTACCAGATTCTAGGGTTCTTTTATGTATAGTTAAGAATGTGGAATCATCCACTTCCAATGCAGTGAATGATGTCATAAGGTGAAATTGTAAGTCATGGACTTACAATTGGTATAGGGTTATGAAAGAGTCCTACTTGACCACAATACTAATCACTTAGGTTCTATCAAAAGATATGGTGATGGCCTTAGGTATATGGTATATGAATCTCATCCTTTAGGAGGATGATATCACTAAGTGGTAACAATGTAGTCGAGTTGAAAGAGTTATGATATACAATGGTGACTTGGTTTGCTACCATGGTTCTAAGGTACACTATTGGATGGTTCAGTTGACAAGGTACGGTTAATTCCTAGAATAAGAATTAATGATAGCTTAGGAAGAATATCTACCTAAGAAATACACATGATTTGAGATAGTTCGAGTATATGATTTAAGGTGTTGTTGGAGTTCTACATGTTTTGAAAGGTAAAGGCAACTCATAAAATTATTCTTAGGAAAATGGTTTACATAAATTTGTGTTGAGTTTTAAGGAAATTTTACTAGTAGGAATTTAGGAATCGTTCTTTGAAATATTTATTGAGAATCTTAATAATGAACTAAAAATGTTTTTAAATGGTTTGACTTTTATTTTGAGTTATTATTTTTTTCTAGAAGTTTCGAAGTGCTTAGAATTTATACTAAAAATATTTTAGTATCTTAAAGTATAAACAAATAGATTATGACTAGATTAGAGTTTGTAATGTTTTTGAGAAACATGAGTACCACTTTTTCTTAGATTTATATTTTTGGGGAATGGTTTTACTTCTACCAGGTAAGGAGAATAACCTGATGGTTGCTTATATAAATAACTCAAAGCATATATGCTATTTGGATCCTCGTAAGGTGCTGGTTGGCTACTCCAAAGCTACAGGTTGCAGCAAATTAATAAGTTAAAACCTGGGGCGACCAGTACAAGGCATGGCTCAATAGCTGTGTAGCCTGAAGATTTTATGAAGTTGAATTTGGAAGCTAGAGACAAGATATATGCTCCAGGGTTCTCTGAGTATTAGTAGCCAGTGTATCTAAATTATGGTACAGAGGTACAACTAGTATTCTGAAATCTGAGCACTACAAGCTTTTATTTGATTGCTGATGGTTACAAATGTTACAGGTTCAGTTTAGAATTTATTTAGACAGCAAGATTTATCTTCAGTTCAGATTTGCAACCAAGTAGTTACGCAAACACGTACATAGCAAGCTGCAGAACTTTTCAGTTTGAGAGCATGAGCTATCGTACTTTCAGAAATAAACCTGTAGTTTTCATCTTGCTAATCATTTACTCATATGCACATGGACAGCAGCTACTACTATCGATGAAGAGAAGTCTTGAAAGGTGTTTGTTCACGAAATATTAATTCCTACAGAAAACTGTACTAGATGTCACGGACAACATTCTGAAACGGATACTATATGCATCACAAGTGGACTAGAAATCATATCCTTCAGATTCTTGGTGCACCAAAGTCTGGAGTTATACCTGATGGTTGGGGATTTGAGTATGTCTCAAACTGATTGGGTAATAGACTTTGATCTCCTACAAAATTTCTCCTCTCCAGTATTAGTATAGACAACGAGCGCAGACAGGCTCTGTGTGCTCCAGTGCGACAGCGACACCACCACGTCCGGCAGTCCGGCGACGCGCCTCGTGGTATTCAGATCATCCGCCTCATTCCAGCCCTACGTGTCGCTCGCCGTTGCCGTCGGCCAGAGATAGAGTTAGACCACCACCATCGTCATGATGGGGATCTGCCTACAGGGAGCATCTCTCCTCCTTAATCCCTGGTGCTTGGTCTCCATGGTGTAGCAGCTCAGTTTTGGTGGAGACATGAGAGGAAGAAGAGGTGCCCTGCAGCTAGCTACAGTGGGGAATTGATCGAGCTGATCCCTTCACCGTTGGTCTTGTACAGAGAAAGGTGAGGTGTCCTATATTGCTACGGTGGCTGCTCTTCTAGTTGCCAGCTTCTAGAGTAGCTTCCCTAGAACGGTGAGAGGATAGGCTTTGGTCAAAAGATGAAGAGACAAACATTTGACTGCTACAGTACATGGTAAATATCAGATATTTTCTCCCGTGGATGGACTAGTACGTGGACATAACAAGATATTTAAGCTGCTAGTTCTTTTCCATTGATGAATATAAATATTTTATTCGCTAATGGAATGTGTATTGGTGACAAATTAATTTTAGTTGTAAGTTTCTTTTATCCAAAATAAATTATTTTTATGGATTCTTATTAATTATTATTTTTCCTAACTCGGTATCCCTTTGCCTCATGACTATATTTACGAGTTAGACAGAATTATACCGACGAATCACTTATATCAGAAAATAGCTTTTCTCAAAAATATTATTCTATGGAAAATCAGAGTTCGGTAAACCTCGTGGTCTCCAGCGCACTCTCTCGACGCCCACATCCAATATAATTTCCTTTCGGTCACCAAGTTGCATAATTCCAACCATTCATCAATTCTCAAGCAATGAAAGTGATAATTAACTAGTGGCAAATATATTCATTTGCATTATTCTCTTTTCATTTGTTTCATAATGTGTGATGGTTTCGAATTTACTTGAGTTTAATTTTTTTATTCATATATGGAATGCGCGCAATACATGACAACCAATAGTTCCCACATTTCTAGAGAATTTATGGAGATTATAATCTATAATGAGAATTTCCAATCTCTCATAAAAGATTTGCATAACACTATTATGCCCATCTAAGATACAATTCTCCCAAAGCTTCTTGTTGTGATACCTCCTTTCTTGGTAGCTTCTCATGCTTATGACTTCTAGAAGTTGGAAGATAAGAAGATAAGATTCTCTGGATAAGGTAAGAAGATCTTTGTTAAATTTGGTGATTCAGATTTGTCTTCAAGACTGACATGATTACCATATACTAGGGATATGTCTAGCGCAATTGATTCGACTAGATGCTAAGATGATACCTAGGATTAACTAGATTTATCATTAACTCCTAAAGTATTGATTTGGGTGTAACAAGTTATATTCCCACTTGGTTTAACAATTTTATCGTATACCTCTCTACCCAAAAATAGGGTTTAATACAAGATCATCTCAAAGTTTATAACACTCAAGTTGATGATCTAACTTCAATTCCACCAACTCAAGTGAAACTTCAATCCCTTAGTGTTTTAAAACAATTGCGCGAAAATTCTTCGGATTTTCTTATGCATGAATGCAATGCACACTTCTGTGTCCACTCTTATCTTGGACTCTAATCTTGGGATATTACAGTCTCCCCTCCTTAAACTAAACTTCGTCCTCGAAGTTCGTACTCTCTTACGTTTGGGATTGTAGATGAGACTGGTGAATCAGATGGTAAATCTTGAACTCCATGTTGGTCTATAATGGAGATAATTGGTGTATCCCCAAATCCAATTTTTTCCTTGAATTCACTTCTATTTTGTCAATGGTCAACTGTCAATTCCCTTGACACCTGATTCCTTCCGGTACAATCCACTCTTGAGCTTATCTTCTAGAAAACTCCTTGACTCGGGACTTTATCTGATGCTTGTTGGTCCTACTAGCAGTCCTATCAAGAATTTTTCACTAAATAACTGACCTCCTATTAGGAAAGTATTTCGGATTTAGGACATCTCACTAAGGTACATTTTTACTTCTTTATCAAGCAACCTTAGTATTATCACTAAATCTAGTCCACCCTGATATTATTGGCCTTGAGAGTTTACCACCTAGAACCTACTTAGACGAGTGTTCTTTTTCTCGTGTCCTCTGGAATCTTAATGTTTCACTCATCCTAGTGATGCAAAGTGATAGCATGATCTTGGTTACTAGAAGATTTTGCAAACATATTTATCCATCATGCTCTTGGTTATAACCCAAGAGTGACTCATTGTTGACAAAAGTAGTTCAGCAACTTGGTTTTGTTAATCTTCACTTAAAGTCTAATCCATTATTCATTTAGGTAAGAGTCTCAACTCCTGGCTTAAGATTCCCTGAAGAGTTCTATCATTGTGTGGTCTTCAGTTATCCTATAACAGTAAGGTCCTATTACACTTAACTTGGGTTTATTCACATCTTTACTCCAATTTATCAGATCTCGACACTTGTGCTTCGTTATTACTCCCCTCCTTAGGGTTTTTGCAATGGTCTCTACACTCCGTGTATAACACCATTGGATCACAAGGTTAGAATATTGGTTTTTGTATACCTTTATATTTACACTTTTATAAGATCTTACGAAAGAAACGATGGTGTACCCACACAATTGTGGATATCCAAAGTGAATTCTCTAGACAAATCTCCTCTCATGAAGGTTACTTGTCTCCTTTAAAAGTAATTATCTTACATAGGCAACTTTAAATAGGAGAATACATAGTCCTCCATTACTATCAAACCTACTGTTGACGTTTCCAACATGTTTTGGAAGATGGTCACTAAAAAAATCTTAATTAATTTCTTTTCTACCCTAAGTTAGGCTGAACTTGATGCTCCTTATGTCATACACAGATGACTTGGTTACCTTAACCAATAGGATACCAGTTGCAGATCATCCTGGGGTGATGACTATAAAATAAGCTATAGGTTTTAAATCCTTTCTCCTGGTATTCTCTCTGAGATTTCAAAGCTTGAATACCACTTATTGCTTCAACACTTCCATTTCTCCACTACAATATACTTCCATGAACCTAGTTATTAACTAACTTTATCAGTTTCATATCTTTTTCGAGCTAAGATACCATCCTTATTGTTGACTAATCATGATATATGGTTGATACTTCCATCAAATTTAGCTTTAATACTCCATATTCTTTGCCTTCTTCTTCATGCAGGTCTTCATCTTTGCCTTTGGAACTCGTCTCTTCCTTACACGAATTCCTATCTACCTCTAGATTAGCAACATCAAGTAAAGAACTCAACGTGACAATCATGCCATTGTACATCAATTCTAACTTCATGTACGAACCTAGCCAATCAAAAATCCAATAAGATCCAATAAATCGCAAATGCAATTATATATCAGTCATGCAACATAAGCCCATAAAATAAGTAGTACATTGAGTAAAACATCTCAAGTACCCCGGCTTAGATGCTATACACTACAATATTTGTATATATTACCTTATAGTCCTATGCTAAAACAACTTTTTGCCTCTGTATTTACACCAGTTGCCCATTTGCAACGGAGTAATCCTAAGACAAAGTACTCAAAGAGTAGTTGTGGTAAGGCTTTATTTCCTATGGGACTAAACTCCATGTAGCTTGAATCTTCCGTCTGGCTAGAACATTTATATGTGAACATATCCAGATCCTTCATGTAGTTACTCATGGTATATTAGAAGTAGTAGTGTAACTTCCGTCATTGTTTATGCCATCTCCTAATTTCCTTAACACTTTATACTATACTCAGGTGAATCCCCTTTGAACTACATCCTTAGGGTATTGGCATTCTTTTCATAGTTGAATGTCGATGATTTTCCACTACCATCAAACATCTTATGACTTCCTCCATCACGAACTTATGATAGGGTTCTACTTCGTAGGATAGGGCTATCAATGATACCATGTAAGTAACACCGACGTGGATGTAATCTATTTGGTGTATCAACTGTACAAGACAGTCTTAACTGGTCATACCAAGCTGAAAATAATTAAGGTAGATGTATGTTATTTCTATAGAATAGTAAATAAGAATATCTACTCCAGTTGGGTAAGGAAATGTGTATACAAATATGACAGTATTATTCTCAGGTGAATAACCATCATAGTTGTAGAAATATAGAGTTTAGTTAAATATAATAACTCCCTATAGTCTTACCAACCTACAAGTCTCCTAAAAGGGTTTTAATCCTAAGATCGTTCGCTCTGATACCACCTGTAATAACCTAGCACACCACTGCATGTTGTAGTGTACAAGTCGTTGACATAATACTCACGGAAGGACCATTCCGTAAATATTACATCCTTCAGAGTAATACAACAGAAACATAGTCGGTCCAAGGTAACACTATAGGATTACAACACTATTCAATACAAAATCTCAAGAACCTCCTTTACAAACAGAGTAGGTCTCGTGCAAAAGAAACTTCCAAAAGACTCAAGTCGAAGCACTAAGCTGGATACCAGCTCTACTTCTAACTCCTAATCCACTACTGTTGTTGTCACAGCCCTAATCTATCCATCTGGAATATCTTTGTCTGGAGTTGTGCTCCTTCTTTCAAATAATCATTGTCTTCTCCATAGACATTGTTGTCATCACTCATCCATTGGCAAAGTAGAGGTTGATTCGTTCAGGCTCCACCAGGTTGATTTGACTCCTTGTCGAAGATCTCACCAACATGCTATGGATTCCTGTCCTTCCTTGCTGTCTCCAATAATCTAAGCAGGGTCAACGGAGGAAAGGGTGAGCAACACGAGCGTTACTCAGCAAGTTCATATAATAGGAATAAGGTGTTTTATGCACTAGCTACCATCCATACCAAAAGGTCATGGATGAACATGCATATCTTTGTAAAACATTTTTAGGAAAAGATTCATTTTATCTTCAGAAAACTATGCCCGTCATCGATTCACAGGTGCTAGGGCCTTGAGGAGCCTCCTTTCCTGCAGCGTTCGCCGTTCCTTCCTGGAACGTGGAGTAACATGTCACATTTTTACACTCTGCAGAGGTGCGTTACTTTACCCATAAGAGATCAACGCCTTGTTGCACAACCGGGCGATCTTTCCCGTCCACACTTCCTTGGTGTGGGGCCCAGTCGTGATCCAAGCCATTCGCCGTGCTTCTCCAACAACCCCGCATGCCCACCCAATTCATGCATAGCAGAATCACCCCTGGTCTACCCCTCACGGTAGATACCTAGGCATCCCCTTGCAGACCATCATAGGCACCAGAGTCCGTGGGCATTAAGGGGTCCCACCCATGTGCATGTAGTCGCACTAGATCTACAGCGTACGGCTCTGGCTGCCCGTTGACATGCGAAAGGGAAGATCACAGATGACTTTCCCGTCCCATTCCAAGTCTCATGGTTAACGCTTCATTTACGGCGCAAGAACGCTGACGGCATTGGTTCTTAAGTCCTAGGTAATACTTTCCCGTGCAAATGGAACCTCCACCAACCACATCATACCATGGTTCCATCTGCCAGCCAACAATATATATAGCAATTCACATCATTCGAAATAGTTTTTCTTTTTCATGCAATGATAAACCATAGTATTTTTCATTTACTTTGATAAACATAATCAAGTAGGACATGAGCAAGAGTGAACTTGCCTTTTTGACTGCAAGATTATGCAGCCAAGGTCTTCGATACAATAAAGACTCCAAAATCTGGAAAAAACGTCATTGGTCCGGTAAGGACTAATGTTTGAAGAAGCAATATGCTATTATGCATAAGTATGAGATGCATTGCCCTAAACCCCGTAACTGACTCTCGATGGTTGAGAGTTGTTTGAGTTTCGTGATTTCTTTTAGATTTATTTCATATTCAAATTTACTTCACAAGGCAGATGACTTTAAAACATTAACCTTAAAGTACAATATTAAGCCTAAGAACAAAGTAAAACAACATCAATATACTCAATGGTTGTTTTAGGATTTGTTATCATCTTTATGTTTGTAAAGAACACATGTGTTAACTTGAATTAATTAAAGAAATGGTGTAGTATTATTATTCATGAAGACAAAAAGAATAACCTTTGAAAAAAATATTACTTATACGAAGTTAGGCAATCCTCAGAGGTTATCATGATGTAATTTATAGGTATTGGCCTAGATCTAAGGATCTAGATCTAGCATGTCTTTTATAGGTAGGATACATGTCGAAGATTAACTACGAGAAGGTAACTCAAGACATAGTTTACTAACATAGTTTACTTAGAGTATTACCAGATTCTAGGGTTCTTTTATGTATAGTTAAGAATGTGGAATCATCCACTTCCAATGCAGTGAATGATGTCATAAGGTGAAATTGTAAGTCATGGACTTACAATTGGTATAGGGTTATGAAAGAGTCCTACTTGACCACAATACTAATCACTTAGGTTCTATCAAAAGATATGGTGATGGCCTTAGGTATATGGTATATGAATCTCATCCTTTAGGAGGATGATATCACTAAGTGGTAACAATGTAGTCGAGTTGAAAGAGTTATGATATACAATGGTGACTTGGTTTGCTACCATGGTTCTAAGGTACACTATTGGATGGTTCAGTTGACAAGGTACGGTTAATTCCTAGAATAAGAATTAATGATAGCTTAGGAAGAATATCTACCTAAGAAATACACATGATTTGAGATAGTTCGAGTATATGATTTAAGGTGTTGTTGGAGTTCTACATGTTTTGAAAGGTAAAGGCAACTCATAAAATTATTCTTAGGAAAATGGTTTACATAAATTTGTGTTGAGTTTTAAGGAAATTTTACTAGTAGGAATTTAGGAATCGTTCTTTGAAATATTTATTGAGAATCTTAATAATGAACTAAAAATGTTTTTAAATGGTTTGACTTTTATTTTGAGTTATTATTTTTTTCTAGAAGTTTCGAAGTGCTTAGAATTTATACTAAAAATATTTTAGTATCTTAAAGTATAAACAAATAGATTATGACTAGATTAGAGTTTGTAATGTTTTTGAGAAACATGAGTACCACTTTTTCTTAGATTTATATTTTTGGGGAATGGTTTTACTTCTACCAGGTAAGGAGAATAACCTGATGGTTGCTTATATAAATAACTCAAAGCATATATGCTATTTGGATCCTCGTAAGGTGCTGGTTGGCTACTCCAAAGCTACAGGTTGCAGCAAATTAATAAGTTAAAACCTGGGGCGACCAGTACAAGGCATGGCTCAATAGCTGTGTAGCCTGAAGATTTTATGAAGTTGAATTTGGAAGCTAGAGACAAGATATATGCTCCAGGGTTCTCTGAGTATTAGTAGCCCAGTGTATCTAAATTATGGTACAGAGGTACAACTAGTATTCTGAAATCTGAGCACTACAAGCTTTTATTTGATTGCTGATGGTTACAAATGTTACAGGTTCAGTTTAGAATTTATTTAGACAGCAAGATTTATCTTCAGTTCAGATTTGCAACCAAGTAGTTACGCAAACACGTACATAGCAAGCTGCAGAACTTTTCAGTTTGAGAGCATGAGCTATCGTACTTTCAGAAATAAACCTGTAGTTTTCATCTTGCTAATCATTTACTCATATGCACATGGACAGCAGCTACTACTATCGATGAAGAGAAGTCTTGAAAGGTGTTTGTTCACGAAATATTAATTCCTACAGAAAACTGTACTAGATGTCACGGACAACATTCTGAAACGGATACTATATGCATCACAAGTGGACTAGAAATCATATCCTTCAGATTCTTGGTGCACCAAAGTCTGGAGTTATACCTGATGGTTGGGGATTTGAGTATGTCTCAAACTGATTGGGTAATAGACTTTGATCTCCTACAAAATTTCTCCTCTCCAGTATTAGTATAGACAACGAGCGCAGACAGGCTCTGTGTGCTCCAGTGCGACAGCGACACCACCACGTCCGGCAGTCCGGCGACGCGCCTCGTGGTATTCAGATCATCCGCCTCATTCCAGCCCTACGTGTCGCTCGCCGTTGCCGTCGGCCAGAGATAGAGTTAGACCACCACCATCGTCATGATGGGGATCTGCCTACAGGGAGCATCTCTCCTCCTTAATCCCTGGTGCTTGGTCTCCATGGTGTAGCAGCTCAGTTTTGGTGGAGACATGAGAGGAAGAAGAGGTGCCCTGCAGCTAGCTACAGTGGGGAATTGATCGAGCTGATCCCTTCACCGTTGGTCTTGTACAGAGAAAGGTGAGGTGTCCTATATTGCTACGGTGGCTGCTCTTCTAGTTGCCAGCTTCTAGAGTAGCTTCCCTAGAACGGTGAGAGGATAGGCTTTGGTCAAAAGATGAAGAGACAAACATTTGACTGCTACAGTACATGGTAAATATCAGATATTTTCTCCCGTGGATGGACTAGTACGTGGACATAACAAGATATTTAAGCTGCTAGTTCTTTTCCATTGATGAATATAAATATTTTATTCGCTAATGGAATGTGTATTGGTGACAAATTAATTTTAGTTGTAAGTTTCTTTTATCCAAAATAAATTATTTTTATGGATTCTTATTAATTATTATTTTTCCTAACTCGGTATCCCTTTGCCTCATGACTATATTTACGAGTTAGACAGAATTATACCGACGAATCACTTATATCAGAAAATAGCTTTTCTCAAAAATATTATTCTATGGAAAATCAGAGTTCGGTAAACCTCGTGGTCTCCAGCGCACTCTCTCGACGCCCACATCCAATATAATTTCCTTTCGGTCACCAAGTTGCATAATTCCAACCATTCATCAATTCTCAAGCAATGAAAGTGATAATTAACTAGTGGCAAATATATTCATTTGCATTATTCTCTTTTCATTTGTTTCATAATGTGTGATGGTTTCGAATTTACTTGAGTTTAATTTTTTTATTCATATATGGAATGCGCGCAATACATGACAACCAATAGTTCCCACATTTCTAGAGAATTTATGGAGATTATAATCTATAATGAGAATTTCCAATCTCCATAAAAGATTTGCATAACACTATTATGCCCATCTAAGATACAATTCTCCCAAAGCCTTCTTGTTGTGATACCTCCTTTCTTGGTAGCTTCTCATGCTTATGACTTCTAGAAGATTGGAAGATAAGAAGATAAGATTCTCTGGATAAGGTAAGAAGATCTTTGTTAAATTTGGTGATTCAGATTTGTCTTCAAGACTGACATGATTACCATATACTAGGGATATGTCTAGCGCAATTGATTCGACTAGATGCTAAGATGATACCTAGGATTAACTAGATTTATCATTAACTCCTAAAGTATTATTTGGGTGTAACAAGTTATATTCCCACTTGGTTTAACAATTTTATCGTATACCTCTCTACCCAAAAATAGGGTTTAATACAAGATCATCTCAAAGTTTATAACACTCAAGTTGATGATCTAACTTCAATTCCACCAACTCAAGTGAAACTTCAATCCCTTAGTGTTTTAAAACAATTGCGCGAAAATTCTTCGGATTTTCTTATGCATGAATGCAATGCACACTTCTGTGTCCACTCTTATCTTGGACTCTAATCTTGGGATATTACAATCTTCATCTTCCTCTTCCATCATTTGTTGGAATTCCTCATCTGCATCTGCCTCAACACCCTCGTCATCTGCTACTTCTGCCTCATTGTTTTGGCCAGATTCATAACCACCACCTCCAACATCTTCCTGATTATAATCATGTCCAGATAAATGCATCTCCTGACTACTCTGTCCAGGATCGTGCCCTCCCTCGCCTTCAGGTGGAATCACCTCCTTCGCGACAGGTATCAGTAACGCGATAGGGGTACATCCCCTGCTTTCGCAGCCTTGCAACCATCGCACCATCTGAGAGGTCCGATCTATCGGCCTCAAATAAAAAAACACCGGTGACCTTGACTTCGTCCACAGTGCATGCACACCGATGGTGTCCGTTTCAGGATTAAGCCCTAAACATGCTGCCAACCAATCTTTCAGCTGACTTATTGACCATGTTTGTGGGTCGCTCAGTTCCAACTCTGACCATCGAAACTGACCCAAATCAGCTCCCAACTCATTTACTACAACTGTGCCAGGACCGTAGTAAAACAAACATTTCACTAAATTACTCATCTCGACAACCTAAAAACGTGACACCAAATTACTGTTATAACCGGAACAACTATATACTTAATTATTACTACCGGAACAACTATATACTTAACAATAATGCATACGTAATTACTGTAAACCCTAATTAGCCAAGAAAAATCATACCCTTGAAGCGTGCCTTGATTCAATGGAGTAGCACCACCACCACCACCACGGCCGGAGCAGCAGAACCACCACCACCACGTCTTCCACGAGCTACACCAACCTCCTCCACATCTCCACCATTGCTCCAAAAAAGGACCAACAAATCACACCCACAACCTAACCCATCTGTAGATCGGAGTTTCCCTAACTCTCTAACAGCTGTAGGCTTAAGATTTGCTAGCTGGATGGAAAAATCACTGGGGGAGGGAAGAAATCGCCATGGATGTTTTTGTTTCGGTGAGCAAGAAGAAAGAAAGAAAGATAGAGCCAGGAGGAAGAAGAAGCCCGACGCGCGTGTATGTCCAGCGACTTATCGGCCTCGGCTAGGCCGATAAGCCTGTCGGCTTCGACGTGGCCGACTGTAGGCCAAAGGGGCTGTCGGCCGCAGGTCTGGCCCACCAGGCCACCAGCTCGGCTTAGCCCAGGCCGATAGGCCCTAATCGGCTTAGCCCAGGCCGACAGGCCCTAATCGGCTTAGCCCAGGCCGAGGCCGCATTATTTTTGCCATTCCGTGGATTCGCATAATATTTTTCGAAATTAGTTTAAAAAAATGTATTATTAAAAAAAATTAGCTAAAAAAGCGGAGCTCACGAGAAGTGAAATATTGAAAAAGCCAGCTCACGAGAGTTAGAAGCAATCATCAGCAAACCCGACCAAAAGATGCAGCAAATGAAATATAATCAAGGGTTGACTGACAGTCTACTTGAGGATCTCATGTCCATTTAATGGTAACCTACTTCTTACATATGTAAGAAACCAATCTTGATAAAAGAAAAATAAGAATTGCCCGACTCTGTTGTTCATTTGTTGTCTAGCCAGTGTGATGGATTTATATACTGTTCAATTTGTTGAGATTATGTATTAATTTTGAAATCTTGCGGCTAATTAATTATTTAGTTAATTCTTACATATAATTTATCAATTATGGTTCAGTTGCATGATAATTCACCTGGGCTGTCAATTTTAGACACAGGTAATTCCTTGTTAGTGATGATCGTAAATGGGCCTTGCAGTATGAACCCATTTCGCTGGCCGGTAAGAGGTCTTCATTTATAGGGCCACTTATATGCTCTCGTTGTGTCTCAACTGGGCCCAATTAAAAAGCGGGCTGACCACTCTACATTCCTAATGGCGAACACAATATCTCGCTAATATCCAGTTGGTAGCCCTTAAAAAAACAAATACAGTTGGTGCTCCGACTCGCACATACAATTGGGTTGCTCTTTTTTTTTTCCTTTTCCTTTCCTTTCCCTTCCTCGTTTCTTTTGCATTTTTCTTTTTTGGTATTTTCTGTTTCTTTTAATTTTTTCTGGGGACTACACTAATATTTTTTCGTCTCTTTTTTCCTTTTGTTATATTTTTTTACTGACTTTCGGAAATACATGAATATTCTTTTCATCATGAACCATTTTTATCGTGAATCATTTTTATTATAGGTGATCACTTGTTAATTTATCGTGTACCATTTTTTATAGGTGAACACTTTAAATTTATCGTGAACCATTTTTTTTTATCATAGTGAACACTTTAAATTTCTCGAAATATATGAATGATTTTCATGAACCATTTTTTATCATAGTGAACACTTTTTAATTTCTGGAAATTTATGAATAATATCTTATGGTGGCCAATTTTTTATTTTATGTAAACAGTTTTTGATTCATCATGCACATTTTTTTACTACAACATTGTATGTTTTTTCTGAATTTTTTTATGTTTTTTGAAATTAAATAATATTTATGAATTATAAAAATGCTCATGTGTTCAAAAAAACACTCATATATTTTATCCGAAAATAGGATATGAAAGAAAAAAATATAAAATAATGTACAAAAATAAATAAAATAAAAGGGAAAACAATAGAAAAGAAATTAGCATAAAAACAAAATAAAAGAAAAAGAAAACACAAAATGGACCGGCCTAGGTGATGGAGCGGTATGGGCGATAGAGAGCACGAAGCAACCTATGCTCCTGAGCGAGTCGAGCGTAGGACTCAAGAAATTACTGCGGTTCAATAGTGGTTGTGTCTATTTTTAACCTGAAGGTTTTGTCTTTTGTCTAATGTTATGAGTTATGTTTCCATTGTTAACCTCATTAAAATGGTATGCTTGCAAACTTTCAAGAATCCACATTCACCACCAAGTGTAAACATATATCCACTTGTGCCCTTAATATTAGCACCACTTAGAGTCACTATAACCCTCTGATATTCTTGGATACCACGTGTAGACGTGTAGTGAATGCCAAAACTCGCGGTGCAGTGGGCTAGTGACCAGCCCCCAGATTTGAAACAAAATGATTTAGTTTGCTCACAACAAAAGAGATGTTAGCCCGCGTACCACTACCTATACATAAGTGAAATCATATATTTTATGTGCTTCTTGGTCTTTTAAATGGCATTGGACACCCCATTTAGCGAGACGATTTTCATTATCACATTACCAATAAAAATTATTCCTAAAATAGTTCACTTTAGGTGCAAGCAAGAAATACAACATCGATCTTGAAATTGATTTTTAAATGACATTATTAACCTTTTCCAGTGCAACTAATGCTCGGTTACATGTGGAAACAACCACATCTATGATGTTACATGCAGGTATGGCAATCTAGGAATGACCAGCTTAATCCAAACACCTACTAGGAGCAAAGACCAATAAGGTGGAAAACTAATGCAAAGTGACCCTGCCTACTGCCGCATCTTCTCCTGACAGTATGTTGATATATTCTACAGTTTTTTTATGAAGAAAATGCATAAGTGGTAAGCAGGACTGCATTTTTTTTTGTCAGGGAGGAAGCAGGACTAGATAGAGGAATATAGTGCGATGCCGAGTGTGCCGGGCCTCGGCACAATTATGAATGTGGATCAAGATTGTTCGGCTTTTGGTGGCCCAACTCACAGGAAATAAGAGAATAATAATCAGTTGGAAATCATATGATCTCTGGTGTGTGTGTCTCGAACAAAAAAAGGCCACGATGCTTTCTGTTCAGTTACAAAGATAATTGCCTAAGTTCGAAAAAAAAAGTTACAAAGATAATTCTTTTTGCTAGCGAAAATTATCTCTCTGCATCAATTTGTTGAAGGACGGACATCCGTACTAGTGGTAGCCACGGCCAAATGAATGCTGCATTTGGCGATCGATAATAAATCATGCCACCAACCGGCGTTGTAGCCACGGTGGAGCTTTGCGCTCGGCTCAACCACGCTCGCCCTAGTTGGCCACCAATGATGCGCCGCTGCTTCACTTCCACTCGCTACCATGTGCACACCACTTCCTACTACGCACTGATACGGTGAGAAATCTCGCACAGGGAGCGACCGAAGGCAAAGAACGCCATGCGCGCGCTCCGGCCACCGCCGCCACCAGGCGGTTCGCCGGCACCGGCGCCCTCTCCGTCCCCGTACCAGTCGCCGCTTCGTCCCCGGAGCGGCATTCAGGGCGGCATCATCAGCTCGCCGCCTTCTCCCCTGCGGTCGGGTCACCGGGACCAGCGCCAGTACCTGCGCCGGCGCCGGAACCTAATGCAGTGCTGGCGTTCACGGGCGCGCGGCGAGGCGGGGCAGGCGGCATGAGCCCGCCGCTCATCGCGATGCTGGCTGTTGTCGGGGCAGCGCTGCTGGTGGTGCTGTACGCGCGGCTGGCCCGGCGCGTGTTCCGGACCGTCCGGCGGCGGTGGCGCGGCTGGCAGCGGCGGCGGCGTCTGCTGCTCATCACGCTCGCGGGCGGCGGCTCCTCCCCGGCGAACGACTCCTTCGCGTCCTTCACCACCTACGACAACTTCTACCACACCTTCTCGCCGTACGGCCTGGACGACGCCGCCATCAAGTCGCTGCCCTCGGCGCAGTTCCTCGCGGCGGCGCGCGCGAGCGCCGGCGCCCGCGACTGCGCCGTGTGCCTGCTGGAGTTCGCCGACGGAGACGAGCTCCGTGCGCTCCCGCTCTGCGCGCACGCCTTCCACGCCGACTGCATCGACGTCTGGCTCCGCGCGCACGCCTCCTGCCCGCTCTGCCGCGCCGCCGTTGCGCTCCCGGCCCCCGTCGCCTCGCCGCTCCGGTCCGCGCGCCGCGTGCGGCCCAGCCTCGACGACCTCCTCTTCTTCCACCCCGTCCCGCCGCCGCCGCCTGTTGCCCCCGACGCGCTGCCGGAGATCACGCCGGCCAGCCCCGATCGGCAGCTCAACCCGAGGGACTTCCTCCTCAAGCGTTCCTACTCCTTCGGCTTCGAGCGGAACATCGCCACGGAGGCCGCGTCCACGGCGTCCCCTACCTGGCGCTACCGCGCCGGCGGAGACGGCGCCAGCGGCCGCGGCCGAAGCTTCTGGAGCAAGCGCTGGCCGTCCCCGTTCGGCGGCTCCGCGGCCGCAGCCCGTGTCTTCTCGTTCCGTCCGCGCCGCCGGAAAGTCGTCCCCATTCGCCCGGCGCCGTGCGCCGCCCCGCAGGAGCAGGGGTTCTTCATGTCCCTCTCCTCCGAGCCGCCGTCAATGCTAACCGCTGGTAGGCGGAGCAACCGCGCATCCAGCCGGCTCCGGTGCGGAGACCCCGAAGCGCTGCTCTCGCCGGACCGGCTCAGCCGCTGACTCCAAGAAACGAAAACCTCCCGCCGCCGGCCGGTGAAGTGACCCGACCTCGCGCGCCGTCGTGGTGGACCTGCGCGCGTGGACAGAGGCAGGGGCAGCCTTAATGGCGCGTTAAATGCGCGGCAGGCCGAGGTTTTAATGGCGGGAGGACGAGGCGTGTCCTTTTCTGCGCAGGCCTCGATGGGTTTGAAAATCGTCAACTGTAGAATTTTGACCAGATTGCTCGTGTACCGCGAGGTTGCGGTAGAAATTTCCCGAACCGGTTTGGTGGCCGTCTGAGCCGTCCGATCAGAAAACGAACGGCTCTCGCTGATGGACCGGAGCGTTCGTTTTCTCGCCGGACAGCTTCACTGGGATTTGGTGATGGCGACAATAGTGGACCATCGTTTTAGTATGTGTTTTTCTGCCGATGGTGATTTTTGTTATATTATAGTACTAGTGTGTTTTGAATTAAGAAGATCCGATTTGTACAATATATTCCTATATTCACGAATACTCGTTGAGTATTCTTATTTACTCCCAAGATTTAGTGATCTCTGTATTGGAAATGCATCTACAAGATATTGAAAATCCAAAAAACGTATCTACAAAATAAAAATCCAGGATTTATGTCAAACACAATTTTAATTTGTAGGTAGGAGAAAAGAGGTGGTGATCACCATGTTCTTATCTGTGTATCCAACTTATCAATGAAATTGTTTCCTAGTAATTCGCTGATTCATAGTGCTTCCTCTCATATACACACTCATATGATTTCTTTGTCGATTTTTAGAAATTATGACACGAGTTTTCATTATTCTGAAAACACAGAGTGATCAACTGGTTTGGACTTTGGCACTCAACTGTTTGCATTTCACCATAAGTCGATTAAGATGACACATGGATATTCAGTTGTTTCCAATTACATCAAAAACCGAACTTCTACTTGTAATTTACACTATATATACATGTAATTTACAATACACATGCTATTCAGCACTCAGAGCGTAGGAAAAAAATTGCATCCATGATTTTGTATAACGTTACAAACAAAAATTTAACACATATAGTTACATTCATGTTGACTCATAATGGAAAGAAAGACAAAAAATGAGTCATAGAAACGTTAAAGTCACCGAAACAGTATAAATACATGTATTTTACGACGGTATTTTTTGTAGCATTATGTAAATAAAAAGTTTACATCATGAAAATATTTTGTTAAATTTTTGTTAACTTTCTATGTACGACAAAATTTACGTGACATAAAAATAATGTACGATTACAAAGAAAAAAGGTAGGTGAAGAACAACTATTCATCACACTAGATGCCAAATTGCACGTGCTGCACATACATATAATTTACATGTATATATGAGTCAACAATGTATATACATACAATTTACATTATTAGTGGACTAGTAGCAATATACGAATTTATATGTAAATACTAGTGTAGATGGAAGGTATTTTGTGCCACATAAAGAATTGACATAAAAAAAAACCCAAATGGCCCAATCAATTGATGCATACAAATGCAATAGACAAAAAATACTGAGTGTTGACTTAATGAAAACATTCGGCAATCAAATAGCTATAAATAATAACTGTGGTTTCTGAAAATTGTCGTAGCGCTTTGACGGCATGAAACATTGATTCACCAATTACATTACAAATACAAATATTAAGAATTTATACTAACTAGAACAATTCCCCGCGTTGCGACGAGACCCTTGAGAAACTATATTGTGTAAACAACAAGGTATAAGAGGTATGATATATTGTTTACTAAAATAATATGTAAAATTCAATTGACCGTAGTCGAGATACTAAATTTACTAGACATTAGATAAGTGTGTATTATAATTATTAATGTGAATAATTGGATGGTTTAAGTAATAGATGATGTGTAACTTGCATGTAGTGATTAATAAATATTAGATGACATGGACAATTGGTTAGCTAAGAGAATGAATTATGTGTATAACTTGCATGTTGAAATTGAAAAATCATTACTACATGTTAAATGAGTTTGCTTTATAAGAGATATAATTCGTCAGCGTGATTTTGATACTTCGATTCCAGGATGTAGAACCCGGTAAGTTACAGCAAACACTTCTATGTTTCTAAAGGCAATCCAACGCGGGGACGCATTTCGTACCTGTGTGTCCGTTATTTTCCGCGCGGACAAAGGGGAAGGCCCAACATGGGGACACATTTCGTTTTTTGTCTGCTCAAGTGTCCATCTGAATGCATTTCTTGCCCAAATTTGCGCTAGAATTGCGTCCCCAGAGACATAAGGTGAACAGTCCACACATCCTCACCGCGTTCGCCCAGGGGCCGCTCGTCAGCTTCCCACCTCCCGCTTCTGGTCCTCTGTTCATTCGCCCCCGCTCCACTCCCCTGCCGCTAACACGAACCCTAAACCTCCAAACTTCACTCGCCGACGAGAAGTATGGCCACGAGGCCGGCTCCTTGTTGGGGCGCCACACCCCTGCCCTATTCACCTTGTATCCTCCCGCGGCGGCGTAGCAAACTGCTTGAATGTTACGGTGAACACCAGGCCTCCTGGCGTGTCCCGATGTCCACCCGCTCCACGACTGGCACTTGAAACAAGAAAGGGTGGGTTACAATACCGCTCGTGTCTGCTTTCAGGGGCCGTGTGTGTGTGTGTGTGGGAGATTCGCCGCTGCCAGGTTTTACTCCTGTCAGTTTTGCTCAATGACCCAACACACGCAATTGGGTCAGAGCTTTGGGACCGGTGGTTTGAGACGGAGCACGACCTCCGTCGCCACTCCTACTTCGCCACGAGGCCTACAGGTGCTGAGGGCGGTGAGGCCGAGGCGCCACTGCAGGTGGTGTTGACGGAGGAGGTGCCCACTCTGGAGGGCAATTAGCTCAGGCAAGCGATAGACGCGTTGAAAGTGCATGTGTTGCCCCATGCGTGGTTTTGATAATTAATGACAATCCTTATGGACTAATGTTTGCATTGAGATATCTTTATAGATCTTGTTCATAAAGAAGATTGGAGTTCATGTGTTGGACTCTAGAAGATCATATGATGATCAATGCTCTATTCAAGGGTTTATATGAAGAATGGTCATGTGTAGAGTTGAGCATATTGCAAGTATGTCTTGAAGGATTCTAGACATCACCTTCATGTAGACGGAGCTAAGTAAGGCTCTCCCATAATGGAGTATGGGGAGAAGTCTTCATCAAGCATGTGCTAGCAAGCACAATCAAGAAAGGTGTTCCAACTTGAGGGAGTCAAGATCGTCATCATCTAGCTCAAGTGGAATGCTCAAGGAAAAGGTATGATCTTGATAGGGTTTCTATTTTATCGGTCTCGTGGTGTTAGTGGGAGAACGGGTTATAGGATAGACGGCGTACTATCAAGAGGGGCTCTCAAGTGAGTAACTTGATCGCATCTTTGTGGAGAGCTCAAACCTTTGCATATTTGACATATCATCTTTCTTGATTCTTATTTGGCTTTTATCCATGTGAGAATTGAGAGCTTGTGTTCATCTCCGTACCAAGCTCTAGTTCATCAAAAACAGATTTCATTTGAATATCTTGTGGTGTTTTTTATGTTGGAGGTTTTACCGGTTCGTCTCTTGTAGAGAGGTCAAACTCTCCTCTTGTGTTATCATCCTCATATGGACTATGATGTGTATATGCATGATCTTGTAGTGCTTGTGATTATCTTCGGAGCAAGCCCAAGATCATAGAAAACGGAGTCCGGATGGAAAACTTGTTGCGTTTTCGTGTTGGAAATATTATCGGTTTATCCTTGAGAAAAGTTCCACACCTTCCCATGGGTGGTGACTTTACTCTATTTATGGTTCTTAATATTTTCTTTCCAACAAAATTGGTTTCATCTGATTTGGAGTTCGAACGAGAAAGTTATGGGTGTTACAATTTCGGATTCTGTGTGGCCAACCCCCAGGCCGGGCGCCTCTGCTGGGTGGCCAGCCCCCAGGTCGGCCTGGCCGGCTCCCAGGCCGGGTGCCTCGGCTGGGTGGCCGGCCCCCAGGCCGGCTCCTCAGGAGACCCAGCGCAGTGCGCGTGAGACCGGCCTCCTGCACTGCCCAACGGGCAGATTTTTTAGGGGACCTATTTTAGGGGTTTTCTTTCCCAATGGTTCCCTAACCTCTTGAGCTCGTTTTTCCCCACTCTCTCCTCCATTGTTGACCTTTGGAAAAGCTTGCCTTCCTCTCAATCCCTCCCATGATTCTTGCATATCTTTGAGGGAAAGTGAGAGGAGATCTAGATCTACATTTTCACCAATCCATTCCTCCTCTAAGTGAGGGAACCTAATAGATCTTGATCTTCGAGTTCCATTTGTTGAGTTCTTCTTTGTTCTTCCTCTCTTCTCCCCCCACAAGCATTAGTTGCTTTTGGTAGCATTTGAGAGTGAAAGACTTGAGCACTTCTTGTGTTCTTGCCATTGCTTTTGTGCATCGGTTTGTGCTCTCCACGAGGATTCGTGGAAGTGAAAGTTCGTGAGCTTGTTACTCTTGGGTCTTTGGACCCTAGACGCCTTTTGTGGCGGTTGAGGCCTTTTGTGACCACTTGGGAGCTCCCAATCCTTTTGTGGGTTGTGTCGTGGTGGGAACACGCAGATGCCTAGGGTAGGCTTATTCTGGGGCCGAACGTACGCTTGAGGATTCGGGTAGGGATTGCGCGATGGAACCGCACACGAAGAACACGAAGAATACTGCAAACACAAAGATCTACCCTACTTCGGGGCCCTCGTGAGGAGGTAAAACCCCTACTGCAGAACTATCCTATTTGGTGTATTTCCCTCTGTATATGCGGTGTGTACAAACGCTCCTCGAGCTGTGAGGAGCTAACCATGGAGAGGAGCTCCAGGAGGAAGAAGAAGAAGCTAAGGCCAAGGGAAAAATGAGACAGCGTGGGTGTCCAGCCTCGCGTGCCCGTGTCTTGCCTCTCCCCCTGGTGCTCTTTATATAGGGAGAGCCCAGGGGACAAGGAGGGGACAAGGAGACCAAAAGTACTATGCACTGTACACTGTAGCAGAGGTGACTACTGGGGTCTTGTCACACTGTTCACGCGTCACTATAGTTGTACTGTTGTCACATCAGTGGCACTGTAGCCACGCTGCCTGTGTGCCATCCTTTTGTCCTCTAGCGTCTGTCTTCCGGATATTCCGGGATGGCAGAGGTATCTTGTACTTGACGAGGTAATGGATGAGGACGTCGATGTAGAGGTAGCAGCTGGGATCACCCGGTTGAAGATGATCCGGCTGAAGGAAGCCTCGGTCGGACTGAACATGGCATGTCTCGGTCGAGCTGTGCTCTGGCGATACCTCGGTCCCAGCCGAGCGTGACCTGCCTCGGTCGAGCTGGGGATATGTCGGTCTTGGCCTGGAGCAGCTCGCGCCCTCCGCTTCGCATAAGATAAAAGGTGAGCTCGGCCCACAGCAGCTCATCCGAGGTGAAACAACCAAGACCCATCCGAGGTAAAACGTCGGCCTAACAGTGGTCAGCCAAAGTCGGCCCACCGAGACTGGGGCAACTCGGTTTATCCGGGTAAGGGCATCCCGGCCTGCTGGTGGCCCGATCCGGGGAAGCGGCCTGCCCCGAGGCTGGAGGCCCATCCGAGGCTGGCAACTCGGTCCAACAAGGCAAACTCGGTTTGTCCAAGGCCCATGCGGGAGAAAGGAGAAACCAACCTGGGGATATGTCGGTATAGTTTCAATTGGTCGAACCCGAGGTTCGGTGATCCGGTCCAGCCGGGGTGATGCATACTCGGCCCAGCCCGTGACGTCGGCCTGGCCTACCTCGGCCTCCTGGGCAGCTCGGTCTGGGGAGATATCGGCAGAGGGAGCTCGGCACAGCTCGAGGCTGGCTATGACTCGGCCCATCCGGGGTGTGAATCGGCCTGACACTGGATATGTCGGTCAAGGCACTCCCAGATTCGGCCCAGGACGCTCCTTTCCCCTTTTTCTTTATCTTTAACTTGTTTATCTCCTGTTTCTCTCTTCTAGTGACTCAAACGAACCAACAACTTTGGGTACCGGGGATTACATCCCCGACATTAGTCCTCGAGGCTGCGGGGGACTCGCAGAGTCGCGCGCAGTCTTACCAAATAAATAACCATACAAAAAACCTCCATATGCACAACCTCCTGCTTGCATGGGCGCCTTTGTAATCCAGTCGTCTAGCCATGCCCTCCAGGCCAAATGCGACATCCGGTTGACCGAGCTCACCCGAATCAACAACGAGATTGACAATTTGTACTGGAAATATGCTGCCCGCATGGTCACCATTATATGTCGGTTTTTAGCCCTCCTGGCCTTTACCGAACTGGGGTGCCGCCAGCGTCGGTTAGCCCTCCTGGCTTTTACCGAATTGGGATGCCGCCAGCGTCGGTTAGCCCTCCTGGCTTTTACCGAATTGGGATGCCGCCAGCGTCGGTTAGCCCTCCTGGCCTTTACCGAATTGGGATGCCGCCAGCGTCGGTTAGCCCTCCTGGCTTTTACCGAATTGGGATGCCGCCAGCGTCGGTTAGCCCTCCTGGCTTTTACCGAATTGGGATGCCGCCACCTTAAGCTGGACCGACATAAACATGCAAGTATGTATCTCATACGTCTCGGTATCTTGGCCCCTGGGCATATCACACATGTCTCGGTACCTCGGCCTCTCTAGGCATATCACACATGTCTCGGTACCTCGGGTGTCTGGTAGCCACTCTGGGCGCTTACCGACATAGATGTCTCCAGCCACTGCTGGTTTGACATAAGCATATCACGAATGCCGGTTTTAGCCACCTCGGGCGTATACCGACATAGATGTCTCCAGCCACTGCTGGTTTGACATATAACCTGCAAAAACATATCTCAAAGGTTGCCTCTGGCTTAACAAACATTGACACTGATCTGGTATGCAAACGATGCCATGATACGCTAGCAAACAGAATAAACAGCGATGTGGGATATGGAATGATGCCAGGATATTGTGCCAGACCGAAGTAAACGGCGATTTGTGATGTGGAAAGATGCCGTGATGCTATGGCAAACCGAAACAAACGGCGATCTAGAGAATACCGATAATGCCAGGGTACCCCGGGTAAATTGAGATAACCAGTATAACCATGATACCTCGGATTTCCGTATACCTCGGATTTCCACCATACCTCGGACTTCCACCATACCTCGGACTTCCACCATACCTCGGAATTCCATTATACCTCGGAATTCCATTATACCTCGTAATTCAGTTACAACCCGGATCTCCATTATGACCCGGATTTCCATTATGACCCGGATTACCAATATGACTCGGATTACCAATATACCTCGGATTACCAATATGACCCGGATTACCAATATACCTCGGATTACAAATATGACCCGGATTTCCAAAATACCTCGGATTACCAATATGACCCGGATTTCCAATATGACCCGGATTACCAATATACCTCGGATTACCAATATGACCCGGATTTCCAATATGACCCGGATTTCCAATATACCTCAGTAACGAGCATTCTCAACAAAACCGATGTCACCTTTCAACGTTAGTCCAACATACATATCATGAAGAATATTTGACGGGAATAACAACAATTATACCAACCGAGGCAAACCAGCTATAGCACTTAATAGAAAACGAAACTGATAGCAGATACTAAGCACAAAGAACTAGACTCGGTTTCAACCGAGTCCCCGAGTTACTTTTCTTATCTAGGAGAAAGTGCAAAACAGACTGGCCATCCAGTCCCCGGTCAAGACATCTTGTCCCGGGTAAAACAACTAACCAAAGCAAGGCAGAAACGAGGGGCCAGTCCCCGAGCACTGTTTGAGATTATGTAGAAACATGGGCAGACATATAAATGATACTTACACGGTCAGGTTGTTGGAGAAGTCTTAACTCGGATTCAGAACAGCTCGGATTCCAGAACACCTCGGATTCCAGAACACCTCGGATTCCAGAATCAGCTCGGATTCCAGAACACCTCGGATTCCAGAACACCTCGGATTCCAGAACAGCTCGGATTCGCACTGTAGCCAACTCGAAAATGAGTCAACACACGGGGACGATGTCGAAGTTGAGTCCCCGCGTTGATGGCGAAGGTCCCATCCGAATTAATCCAGCAAGCGCCACTATCAGCCCCACGGTGGGCGCCAACTGTCGTGGTGGGAACACGCAGATGCCTAGGGGTAGGCTTATTCTGGGGCCGAACGTACGCTTGAGGATTCGGGGAGGGATTGCGCGATGGAACCGCACACGAAGAACACGAAGAATACTGCAAACAC
Organism: Poa pratensis; assembly: GCA_947311845.1. Classification (NCBI taxonomy): domain Eukaryota; kingdom Viridiplantae; phylum Streptophyta; class Magnoliopsida; order Poales; family Poaceae; genus Poa; species Poa pratensis. The sequence continues at coordinate 14,413,787 of CAMZMU010000114.1, forward strand.
AAAGATCTACCCTGCTTCGGGGCCCTCGTGAGGAGGTAAAACCCCTACTGCAGCACTATCCTATTTGGTGTATTTCCCTCTGTATATGCGGTGTGTACAAACGCTCCTCGAGCTGTGAGGAGCTAACCATGGAGAGGAGCTCCAGGAGGAAGAAGAAGAAGCTAAGGCCAAGGGGAAAAATGAGACAGCGTGGGTGTCCAGCCTCGCGTGCCCGTGTCTTGCCTCTCCCCCTGGTGCTCTTTATATAGGGAGAGCCCAGGGGACAAGGAGGGACAAGGAGACCAAAAGTACTATGCACTGTACACTGTAGCAGAGGTGACTACTGGGGTCTTGTCACACTGTTCACGCGTCACTGTAGTTGTACTGTTGTCACATCAGTGGCACTGTAGCCACGCTGCCTGTGTGCCATCCTTTTGTCCTCTAGCGTCTGTCTTCCGGATATTCCGGGGATGGCAGAGGTATCTTGTACTTGACGAGGTAATGGATGAGGACGTCGATGTAGAGGTAGCAGCTGGGATCACCCGGTTGAAGATGATCCGGCTGAAGGAAGCCTCGGTCGGACTGAACATGGCATGTCTCGGTCGAGCTGTGCTCTGGCGATACCTCGGTCCCAGCCGAGCGTGACCTGCCTCGGTCGAGCTGGGGATACGTCGGTCTTGGCCTGGAGCAGCTCGGCGCCCTCCGCTTCGCATAAGATAAAAGGTGAGCTCGGCCCACAGCAGCTCATCCGAGGTGAAACAACCAAGGCCCATCCGAGGTAAAACGTCGGCCCAACAGTGGTCAGCCAAAGTCGGCCCACCGAGACTGGGGCAACTCGGTTTATCCGGGTAAGGGCATCCCGGCCTGCTGGTGGCCCGATCCGGGGAAGCGGCCTGCCCCGAGGCTGGAGGCCCATCCGAGGCTGGCAACTCGGTCCAACAAGGCAAACTCGGTTTGTCCAAGGCCCATGCGGGAGAAAGGAGAAACCAACCTGGGGATATGTCGGTATAGTTTCAATTGGTCGAACCCGAGGTTCGGTGATCCGGTCCAGCCGGGGTGATGCATACTCGGCCCAGCCCGTGACGTCGGCCTGGCCTACCTCGGCCTCCTGGCAGCTCGGTCTGGGGAGATATCGGCAGAGGGAGCTCGGCACAGCTCGAGGCTGGCTATGACTCGGCCCATCCGGGGTGTGAATCGGCCTGACACTGGATATGTCGGTCAAGGCACTCCCAGATTCGGCCCAGGACGCTCCTTTCCCCTTTTTCTTTATCTTTAACTTGTTTATCTCCTGTTTCTCTCTTCTAGTGACTCAAACGAACCAACAACTTTGTGGTACCGGGGATTACATCCCCGACAGGTTGTGCCTCAAGATTGTTGTAAGGGACTCGATTTCCGCTCAAAAGGGAAATCAATAGTGGAAGGTGAACCGAGCTTCTGGGCAAGGTTCATCGGAGAATAGGGTGAGGCCATTTGTGCCGTCTTGAGTTTGAAACTCACACCCCTCCAACGAGACGTACTCCCCTAAAAAGGAGAAACTCGGGAATACATCGTCGTCTCCGCGTGCCTCGGTTATTTCTATACCCGAGCTCTTTACTTATGGACTTTACATTGTGATAGCCTTCGTGCTTGAAGTTTTACATCTTGCTATCATTTTGTTGCTTGTCTTACTTAGCATAAGTTGTTGGTGTACATAGGTGAGCCTAGTATATTTAGGTTGTTGGCTTGTTAATTTAAACACCTAGTTTTATTCCGCAATTATCAAGACTAAACCGGAAAAGTTTTAAATCGCCTATTCACCCCCCTCTAGGCGACATCCTTGTCCTTTCACGCGTCCGGGCAGGAGGAGCTCGGCTAGTGGTCGCATCTGGCCGTGGTGCTCCACGCATCGGCTATATCAGGAGGAAAGGGCGCGGATGGGAAGCGGCGTGGTGGTGAAGGAGGAGGCGTCCCTGCCATAGTGGGGGACTTCGAACGGGCAACTGCCCGCGTAGGAGGAGGCCTGATACGTCTCCAACGTATCCATAATTTCTGCTGTTCCATGCTTATATTATACCATTTGCTACATGTTTTATATACACTTCGTATCACTTTTATGCATTTTCTGGGACTAACCTATTAACAAGATGCCACAGTGCCAGTTCCCTATTTTCTGCTGTTTTTTGGTTTCAGAAAGTTACTTCTGGAAATATTCTCGGAATTGCATGAAACAAAAGGCCAAGTCCCTATTTTTCCAGCACGTACACGGAGTCCGAAGGAGAGACGAAGACTCGCCACGAGGTGGCCAAACCACACCCAGGCGCGGCAGTGGGCCCAGCCGCGCCACCTGGTGGTTTGGGCCCCTCGGGGTCCGCCGACATCGCCCCTTCGCCTATTTATTCCCCGAGACGCGAAAACCCTAAAACACCGAGCCTTTCATCCAGAACATATTCGCTGCCGCCGCCGTCGTCAACCCTAACTCGGGGGTTTCTGAAGCTCTTCCCGGCACCCTGCCGGAGAGGGGAATCATCACCGGAGGGCTCTACATCGCCATGCCCGCCTCCGGAGTGATGCGTGAGTAGTTCATCCTTGGACTATGGGTCCATAGCAGTAGCTAGATGGTTGTCTTCTCCACTTGTGCCACCATGTTTAGATCTTGTGAGCTGCCTATCATGATCAAGATCATCTTATTCTAATGCTACATGTTGTGTTTGCTGGGATCTGACTTATATTGATACCTATGTGGAGCTGAATATTATATTATCATGTCTATGTCATTTGTGATCTTGCATGCTCTCCGTTACTTGTTGAAGCCTTGGCCAAGTGAATACTTGTAACTCCAAGAGGGGGTATTTATGCATGATAGTTGGGTTCAACCTCTATTTAACCTGGGATAGTGACATCAAGTTCTAATGTTGTAGATGTGTTGTTGCCACTAGGGGTAAAACAGCAATGCTTTATTCAAGGATGAATGTATTGTTTACATTACGCACATTACTTAATGCAATTGTCTGTTGCTTGCAACTTAATACTGGAAGGGGTACGGATGTTAACCGGAAAGTGGACTATTTAGGCATAGATGCATGCTGGATAGCGGTCTATGTACTTTGTCGTAATGCCCAAATGAATCTCATAGTAGACACCACAACTCACACATGCATGTTATATGCACTTATCAATTGTCAATTGCCCAGCTGTAATTTGTTTACCCAGCATGTTAGTTATCTTATTGGAGAGACACCACTAGTGAACTGTGGACCCCGGTCCATTCTTTTACATCTGAAATACAATCTACTGCAATCATTGTTCTCTACTGTTTTATGCAAACAAACATCATTTTCCATTCGATACGTTTAACCCTTTGTTTTCAGCAAGCCGGTGAGATTGACAACCTCACTGTTAAGTTGGGGCAAAGTAATTTGGTTGTGTTGTGCAGGTTCCACGTTGGCACCGGAATCCCTGGTGTTGCGCCGCACTACACTCCTTCACCAACACCTTCGAAGCAAACCTCGTTTTCCTACTGGTTCGATTAAACCTTGGTTTCATACTGAGGGAAAACTTACTGCTGCACTCATCATACCTTCCTCTTGGGGTTCCCAACTGACGTGTGACGTACAAGCATTGTTTCTGGCACTATTGCGGGGAGATATTCCCTCGTCAACTAGAGCCACCAACACGTTTTCTGGCGCCGTTGCCGGGGAAAAGAATTGCTTCTGCAAGGGGAGTCTCTCACACCCAATCTCTTTACTTTGTTATTTGTCTTGCTTAGTTTATTTTTATTTAGTCTTGTTTGCTCTCTTTATCAAAAACACAAAAAAATTAGTTACTTGCATCTAGTTTATTTTCTGTTTAGTTTTTATTATTTCATCATGCTTCTCCCTAAGTACACTTTAAAAGAAATATCTGTGGGTAGTGGGTCTATCATTGGAAGAGACAACATTGAAGAATTTTTTAGTCATGTTAGCAAGCTGAAAGATTTTGAAGATAGATCCTTGGTAGAACTTGCCCCTAATTATGAAATTGCTGCTGCCTCCTTAGTCCACATGCTTGAAGCTAGGTTTGTTAACCTTAACCCTATAATGCAGCATATGTTTCTTAGACTTCATGATATGGAAGAGGGGGAAAAGAAGGATTTTGTTTTAGAAACCCTTCTCAAAGAATTTGGAGATGTAGCTAGTGAAGCTAGAAAAGTTTTTATGCGATATAGGATGCTTGGTTATTACATTGATATCGCCAATATACTTGAAAAATTAGAGAAGGAAAGATCCAAGTACACTAAAGAAACTAGTTATGAAGGAGAGAATAAAATACCAATTCCTTTTAAGATTGCAGGAATGCATGAGGCACTAGAAAAGAACTTTAATTGGATTGTGCCTGAAAATTTATTTGATGAGGATAGTTTACCTAAAAGTAATGAAAGGGGAGTTTCTGAAACTTACATAGATAAAGTGCAATGCATCGTTGAGAAAACTTCTAAACTCTCCGTTGATGCTTCTTCTCTTGACAACACTTGATTTTCACTTTCTGCGCCTAGCTGAAAGGCGTTAAAGAAAAGCGCTTATGGGAGACAACCCATCGTTTTTATTTGCTGTTATTTTTGTTTTCTTTGAGTCAAGGAGTTTTGTTACTTCTGTAGCAACTCCTTTGTATCTTTATTTTATCGCAATGTTGTGCCAAGTAAAGTTCTATATTGAAAGTTGATGCAAGATTTGGATTTCTGCGCAGTGACAGATTTTTAGCTGTCACGGATTTGAGCTTATCTCCCTGTAGAAAATTCAAAAAATTCTGAGAAAAATCACGCATATTCCTGAGATATGTACGCAACTTTCATTATTTTAGGCCAGATCCATCTGAGCAACTTAAGTGCCTCGAAAAAATTCGTCATTCCAGACTGTTCTGTTTTTGACAGATTCTGCCTTTTGTTTTGCATTCGCTCTTTTACTGTGTTTGTGTGGATTTCTTTGCTCCACAAAGCATTGGTGGCTGTAGCTAATGTCCAGAAGCTTTGGGATTGATTGTATCATTACAGAATATGAGAATTTTTGATTATGCACTAACCCTCTAATGAGAACTGTCTTGAGTTTGGTGTGAAGGAAGTTTTCAAGGATCAAGCGAGAAGGGTGATATTATGTGATCAAGAAGAGTGAAAAGCCTAAGCTTGGGGATGCCCCCGTGGTTCATCCCAACCATATTCAGAGAGACTCAAGCGTCTAAGCTTGGGGATGCCCAAGGCATCCCCTTCTTCATCAAAACTTATCAGGTCATCTCTAGTGAAACTATATTTTAATTCTTTCACATCTTATGCGCTTTACTTGGAGCGTCTGTGTGTTTTTATTTTTGTTTTTGTTTGAATAAATTCGGATCCTAGCAATCCTTGTGTGGGAGAGAGACACGCTCCGCTTTTTCATGTGAATACTCATGTTCTTCACTTATATTTGTTGAGTATTCTTAACTAGCTACTGCAGTGCTTTTAGCTCCTGTTTTTCATGCATCTCTTCGAGCTGTTAGCACTTGTTTATAAATACTCTCTTGCTGCATTATATTATCATTTGGAGAGTTTATGTTTAATAAATTATTGGTGTTTGTTTGGAAGAAAGAAAATGCTACATGTAGTAGTTGGTATTGGAAAAGACATATGCATTCTTGTAGATCATTGTCTTGTTTTGATTTGATGCTTTGCAATTGTTTTGAGCTCTCAAGTAGATCATGTTTAAGCTCTTGCATCATGTAGTTAAAGCCTAGTAGTGGAGAACTACCGTAGAGCTTGTTGAGACTTGGGATGCATATTTGTTCTCTCTAAGGTCTAGATATTTTCTGGTAAAATGTTTGAGCAACAAGGAAGACAGTGTAGAGTCTTATAATACTTGCAATATGTTTTTATGTGATTCTTGCTGTACCGGTTTATACTTGTGTTTGCTTCAAACAACCTTGCTAGCCTAAACTCTGTACTGAGAGGGAATGCTTCTCGTGCATCCAAAACTTGAGCCAAAACCCATGCCATTTGTGTCCACCATACCTACCTACTATGTGGTATTTCCTGCCATTCCAAGTAAATATTTCATGTGCTACCTTTAAACTATTCAAAACTTTATTACTCCTTATTTGTGTCAATGTTTTATAGCTCATGAGGAAGTATGTGGTGTTTTATCTTTCAATCTTGTCATTTACTTCTGACAGACTTTCACCTGGACTAGTGGCATATACATCCGCTTATCCAATAATTTGCAAAAAGAGCTGGGGCAACGGGTGCCCAGCCCCAATTAATTACAACTTTCATTAATAATTCTCTTCACATGTTTTGCCCTGATTTATCAGTAAGCAACTTAATTTTGCAATAGACACTCCTCCATGGTATGTGAATGTTGGAAGGCACCCGAGGATTCGGTTAGCCATGGCTTGTGTAAGCAAAAGGTTGGGAGGAGTGTCATCTATAAAGAAACTAAAATACATGTGTAAACAAAAGAGAAGAGGGATGATCTACCTTGCTGGTAGAATAACGTCCTTCATGGGAGCCGCTCTTTGAAAGTCTGGTTGACAAGGGGGTTAGAGTGCCCACTACCATTCGTTGACAACAACAAACACCTCTCAAATACTTATTTTGTGCTCTCTATATGCTTTCGAAAACTTAAAAAGCTCTAGCACATGATTTAATCCCTGCTTCCCTCTGCGAAGGGCCTATCTTTTACTTTATGTTGAGTCAGTTTACCTACTCCTTTCTATCTTAGAAGCAAACACTTGTGTCAACTTTGTGTGCATTGATTCTTACATATTTACTTATTGCACTTGTTATATTGCTTTATGTTGACAACTATCCATGAGATATACATGTTACAAGTTGAAAGCAAATGCTGAAACTTAATCATCCTTTGTGTTGCTTCAATGCCTTTTACTTTGAATCTATTGCTTTATGAGTTACCTCTTATGCAAAACTTTTTGATGCTTGTCTTGAAAGTACTATTCATGAAAAGTTTTTGCTTATATGATTCATTGTTTACTCTTTATCTATTTGTTAGCAAACTATAGATCATTGCTTTGAGTCACTTCATTCATGACATGAGCCTTGCAATATATTGATCAAGATTGTGTGAAAGCATGTCTCCTCAGAAATTATTTGTTGTTATCGTTTTACCTACTCGAGGACGAGTAGAACTAAGCTTGGGGATGCTTGATACGTCTCCAACGTATCCATAATTTCTGCTGTTCCATGCTTATATTATACCATTTGCTACATGTTTTATATACACTTCGTATCACTTTTATGCATTTTCTGGGACTAACCTATTAACAAGATGCCACAGTGCCAGTTCCCTGTTTTCTGCTGTTTTTGGTTTCAGAAAGTTACTTCTGGAAATATTCTCGGAATTGCACGAAACAAAAGGCCAGTCCCTATTTTTCCAGCACGTACACGGAGTCCGAAGGAGAGACGAAGAGCCACGAGGTGGCCAAACACACCAGGCGCGGCATGGGCCCAGCCGCGCCCTGGTGGTTTGGGCCCCTCGGGGGTCCGCCGACATCGCCCCTTCGCCTATTTATTCCCCGAGACGCGAAAACCCTAAAACACCGAGCCTTTCATCCAGAACATATTCGCTGCCGCCGCCGTCGTCAACCCTAACTCGGGGGGTTCTGAAGCTCTTCCCGGCACCCTGCCGGAGAGGGGAATCATCACCGGAGGGCTCTACATCGCCATGCCCGCCTCCGGAGTGATGCGTGAGTAGTTCATCCTTGGACTATGGGTCCATAGCAGTAGCTAGATGGTTGTCTTCTCCACTTGTGCCATCATGTTTAGATCTTGTGAGCTGCCTATCATGATCAAGATCATCTTATTGTAATGCTACATGTTGTGTTTGCTGGGATCTGACTTATATTGATACCTATGTGGAGCTGAATATTATATTATCATGTCTATGTCATTTGTGATCTTGCATGCTCTCCGTTACTTGTTGAAGCCTTGGCCAGTGAATACTTGTAACTCCAAGAGGGGGTATTTATGCATGATAGTTGGGTTCAACCTCTATTTAACCTGGGATAGTGACAGCAAGTTCTAAGGTTGTAGATGTGTTGTTGCCACTAGGGGTAAAACAGCAATGCTTTATTCAAGGATGAATGTATTGTTTACATTACGCACATTACTTAATGCAATTGTCTGTTGCTTGCAACTTAATACTGGAAGGGGTACGGATGTTAACCGGAAAGTGGACTATTTAGGCATAGATGCATGCTGGATAGCGGTCTATGTACTTTGTCGTAATGCCCAAATGAATCTCATAGTAGACACCACAGCTCACACATGCATGTTATATGCACTTATCAATTGTCAATTGCCCAGCTGTAATTTGTTTACCCAGCATGTTAGTTATCTTATTGGAGAGACACCACTAGTGAACTGTGGACCCCGGTCCATTCTTTTACATCTGAAATACAATCTACTGCAATCATTGTTCTCTACTGTTTTATGCAAACAAACATCATTTCCATTCGATACGTTTAACCCTTTGTTTTCAGCAAGCCGGTGAGATTGACAACCTCACTGTTAAGTTGGGGCAAAGTAATTTGATTGTGTTGTGCAGGTTCCACGTTGGCACGGAATCCCTGGTGTTGCGCCGCACTACACTCCTTCACCAACACCTTCGAAGCAAACCTCGTTTTCCTACTGGTCGATTAAACCTTGGTTTCATACTGAGGGAAAACTTACTGCTGCACTCATACCTTCCTCTTGGGGTTCCCAACTGACGTGTGACGTACAAGCATTGTTTCTGGCACTATTGGGGAGATATTCCCTCGTCAACTAGAGCACCAAGGC